>VWZW01006017.1:572535-640698 GCA_013397115.1 Edolisoma coerulescens | reverse complement strand
TTGTATTGAGTTTGCTCTTCCCAGAGTCTTGTTAAGTCAATCAGCAAAGGGGTGGGGAAAGCTATGGATAGCCCCCCAGCAGGACTACTGCCTGTTTTTTGGTGGGGAGATGAGAGTGGCAAATAGAGCTTTGTGTAAGGCAGCAGTGGGTTATGCAAAGAGCTGTTCCTAAGTCTGGGCAGAACTGCTGAGTGTTTCCTCATTTAGTCACCTTTATAGCTATGTGCCTCCTAAGAGACATAACTTTTTCTTGCTGAAGGCAATTTTTCTTAGAAATGACAAAATTCTTAAGTTTTGAGACCTTAAAAAAAAGTAGTAGCAGAAGGGAATTATGCAGCATCTTCTTTCTTTCTGTTCTCCTGCTTGTATGTTATCACCTCTTGTCTCTCTTCCTCAAACTTTGGCTTTTGACTACAATTCCTGCTTTAATTTTCATAAACATTTGAAGTCCTTCAAGGACATCTTTTCAGGTACAGAAGGAGCTGGGGGCTATGGCAGCTTTCACAGAGTCAGTCTGGGGATGGAAAACAAAAGCTTGAGTCTGTGAAAAAACTTATCTGGGAGAAATTGTAAGCTCAGGCTGTCTAAGAGCGTTTGCTAGGCCTAAAGAAGAATGGGAGGCTGGAGAAGGAAATAAAAAAGTCCTTTTAACCCCAGGCTGTTGTCAGCAAAAGGCGGTGTAGTGATACTGCACTGCTTTTCTCCAAATCTGCCCTGGCAGGAGCAACTTCTAGAGCAGCCTGATCTTTATGAAGGCCATATAGTTTGTTTCAATGACTTCTGTGTACCAAAACTTCCTGGAGAGGCTGGAGATCTGTAGAGAACCTCCATGTGCACACAGACAGAGAATCACAGAATGGTTTGGGTTGAAAGTGACATTAAAGACCATCCAGTTCCAACACCCCTGTCATGGGTGGGGACACCTTCCACTAGACCAGGCTGCTCAAAGTGGCCATAGACACTTCCAGGGATGGGGAAGTGTATATAAAAATATATATATACACACCCAGATATATATTTGTAGCCCATACTTTAGTGGGTGACAGTCCTAGCACTTAAAAGGAACAGTGACTTCACTGGCAGTGTCTCCCCGTAGCACTATAATCCATAAGGGACGTGTGTGACCAAATGACCAAATCCAGCTGTTTTGGTCTTAAGCAGGGAGCTTAGCAAGTGTGACTAGAAGGACAGGGTCTGGCTATTCACATGTTGGATGACAGCTATGAGTCAGTGGTGCAATATGGCCATGAAAAAGCACGAGTCTCAAGCTCAGTCTCTCTGGCCAGGAACAGCAATTCCCATGTGTCTGGTGTTCCCTGGTCCAAGAGGCTGTGTAAGCATCCCTACAGTTCCTTGGATAGGTACCGTGGTGTGGGAGCTGTCAGTATAGAAAAAAAAAGGCAAATCCAGGCTTCAATGGGCAAATTTTGATACTTTCAGGCTTGCCATGGAGCTTGCCATGTGGTTCTTCTCTGCTCTTTTTCTCCTGACTCTCCAGCAGCTGTCACTGATGTGAGAGTGAGCCTTGTGGTTGTGGAGTGAGAGTTTGGTGCTGGGGTTTTGGTTCGAACCTGAAACCAAGTCTGGCTGAATGGGTTCCTGACAGAGAGGGGTTCTTGGGAGAGTGTTAAGATCCTCTACACAAATGTAGGCTGTTTTATGGTTTCTCTCTGAGGCTGGATCTGATAGTGCCGGTTGTGTTTAAACTGAAATCTCATTGTGTTTTGACAACAGCTTTTCCTGGTGTGACAGAGGAAAGCATATCCCAAAATCTGTTTTGTTGTGCCCAGACTTGTGTCTCAGCAGTATTTAATATTCTGGGTTTGGATGCTCTGTAAATGAAGCAAAAGCATCATGAGTCTCTGTGGGACAGTCTCTTTCGTCTCCTCCTGATTTTAACACAGGCACCCTGGGAATTCGAAATCCAAACATGTGCATGAGAAAACTGGAGTGTGGCATCCAGCATGTTGTGCTCCCCAATCCTGATGTTGCCCTGAGGGGGACCAGATTAGGGACAGGCAGTGAATGATGTCACCAGGCCCTTTTTTTCTCATATCATGGAAGGATGAGACACCACATGAAATGAAAGAATTAATCCCAAGGAATTTGTTAAAACAAGGTATTTTTAATCTTAAATTAATGAGGTCTTCACCAGAGTGGATGAACATATGTTTGTGTATAAGTACCTGATTCAGTCCTCTTGGGCTGGAGGAAAGGATTTAAGAAAATTGACCATGGGCAGGTAACAGATTGAAGGAGCAAAGGGCAGGACTTCCCCACCTGAAGGGCTGATCTCCCTCACAATTGTTTCTCACTGCTGGAGTGTTTGAGCTGTCAGGACCAAGACCAGATATATTTCAGAAGAAAAAAATCATGGTAATTACTGTGAAAAGGTTGATATTAAATATCTTATTGTGACTTACTGATTTAAATCCGGGCCCATATCTACAGTGTCATATTAAACACTCTGTCAACTCAAATAATTGCATTAATTTGAAAATATCAGGTCAGGTGATTTAAATACTTTTCGAAAAGTATTTCATAGCACTTTTTTCCCCCTTTGATGTGAAAGGAGAGAGAAAGCTCTCTTTGTCTTACTGTAAAATCTCTATTGCCCCAAACAACCGTGTCACCGAATGAAGAATGCAATTAAGCCACTGAATGAACAAAAGCAGAACAACATTCTCTGTGTTTTTAAAGGGTATTTTCTTTTTGGTACAACCTTTACCAGTAATGAAAATCATGTGCACATAACAAGAGGAGGAAAAAGGATCCTGAGGATGATTTTCACAGCTCCCAAGCAAGACATCCAGTGCAAAATCTGCTCCATGTGAATAGGAGAGTTGCAGGGTTTGGCGTGGTTTAGTTGTCTTTCATCTAATTCTTTTACAGCAACTCACTTTATTGTGAGGAAATCCACATTTGTCTTGTAAAAACAAAACATTTAGGTCATGGGGGAAAGCATAAATTGACGACTATTGATAATCAATAAACATGTCAGTAATACATGTTAAAATTTATGAGTTTTGTATGTGGTACTTCGCTGATATTTGAACTATTTTTTCTATATTTATAATTCAGGTGAAGTATAATTCTAATTCACAAAACAACAGTTCATTCTCAGTCCTCATTCGTACAAAAGCCTTTTTACCCCTTTTCAGTAAAGCAAAAAGGGCCTAAAAATAAGATTATTTTGCTGGCACAACGTGAAGAATGCATCATAAGTGAGAATCAGACCCCTTACCTAAAATGCATGAAAAAGGAAACCTGCCTGTTTTCCACAGTGACAGGATAATTTTTGAATGTAATGGCCTGATTATATGCATATTTACATGTTAATCTAAGTTTGCAAGAAAGAAGTTCAGATGGAAAATCAGGGAAGTCTAAATATTTTATAAATATTAATATTTTTCGTTTTGTTGTGCAATTTGTCATAGAGGATATTTTTGAGTCAAACTGGCTCTATCTTGCCATCATAATGCCTTGACATGCCTGGCTACACATACCAGTTATCATCTCCACTCCTTGTGCCAGAGCCAGAGGGCACAGGGGGGCTTTCCTCTACCTCTGGTTTTGAAATTAGTGGGTTTGGGGTAGCAAAGAGCAAACAAACAAAAAAACCCAAACAAACCAAACCAAAACAAAAAAACAACCAACCACAGTGTCCAGATACTGATAAAAGGATTGGGGTGAGAAAGCTGTCACCGAAAGACTTTAAATCAGTGATGTGAGCTCCAGAGAGAAGGATTTTGACACTGCAAATTTGAAACGGAGCCCCAGCATCTGGCAGGTAACCTGCCACCCTTCCCCCAGGCCATTCCCAGTGTGATTTGCTGCGGGGTAGGGATGTGTGTCAAGAGGTTGGGGCAAGCCCAATTTCTGCCTGGGGATGAAGAATTCCTTTCCTGGCTGCATCCATTCCAGGGCAGCGTGAGGCACTGAAGCCATCCAGCGCTGCGCTCCTGGGGCACCCGCTGCGGCCCCCCTTTCCTGGGGGAATCGCTGACCTGGGGGATGATGCAGCAGCCACCCAGGGCTGCTCCGGCCTTCCGGGCTGCAGCTGGTCTCGTTCTGATCAGCCACGGAGCTAAATCTGGAACAAGTCCTCTGAGATTAGTGGCGCTTCCCTCTCATAAAGCCACTGTACGGAAGGCAGATTATCCCAGACCAGATGTCACTTTCTGCAGCCGCTGCGGCTCCGGCACCGAGTGGGTTTGATTGTCTGCACCTTCTGAGCTGTTCTTGGGTTCTTGCATTCACCTCAGCTGCAGCAGGAGGATCCAGGAGAACCAGATAGCATTTATTGTTTGACTACCTTTTTTTTTCAGAAGCTCAGTTTTGTTGTTCCTAAACAGAGGTCTAACAACTTAAAAAATGTTTTGCTAAAATAAAGCTTAGAATCGTCACAGTCAAACTGAGGATACACAGGGATCAATAGTGTATACAATCTTAGGGGTGAAATACTTCGTTTCATCAAAAAACCCTGGAACTATTCCTCAAGTCACCACAACTCTAAAATATACCTACGTATTTCAAGACTCGTGATTAAATCCTGAGATCTGTCAGTGCCAGAGCATGCAGAGCAGCCCCTTTTAATCTTTCAGCCAAATATGATCATTGTTTTTCATCTCCCATTCCTTGCTCTGCTGTTGGCCACACATAAACTATTTTCTCTTCTTGAACAGATTTTCAACAGCACCAAACCACCCTGAGGTCTCAGGTTCTTTCCTGGCATATCTCTGCCTCTCCCAGAGGATGGGAGTAAATGAGCTTCACACTGTCCAAAGCTGCTATCTGGGCAATTCATCTTTTCTTCCAGAATGAAGGAAAACCTTGCCTGGCTCTGATGAGCGTGTGATTTCCAAAGCTGGTTACATTTAACTCAGAGTGAGCAGAGACAGGATTTATTACTTGTATTGGAGAGTAATTTACTGTCTTGGTCACGTGTCGGAAGCTGTGGGAATGGAGAAAAAACTGCTTTGTTTGAAAGCTTTGCCAAGAAAACCAGGTCCCTAGTGGATGTTGAGCAGATTTGACATTTGATTTTCTTCAATTGCATTTACAATAGGTAATTGTGTTGTTGCTGAGGGAGAAGAGGTGGTTCTTTAAGGACTTCTGTACAGACCAGAATACACTTTCTTGTGCCGGAGCCCTTGAATTTGCACAGATAAAATCTTCCTCCTAAACATCTGTGCAGTCAGACGCTGCCACGCACATTATTGTGAGGAAAGTGAAAGAGAGAAGGTGATCCAAACATGACGAGTTTTGGAGATTACAAATCATTTGCACACTGTTGGTCCCACTCTAATCATCAGCAGAGCATCTGAACCTCTGTTTTTGGAGGCTTACAGGAGCAAAGCACCTGTATGTTCCAATTAACTCCTTTTGATTTGGATTTAGGCAGAGAAAGAAAACAAAATAATTCAAAGGAGAGCAAGTGGCTGAAATGTATATAATTTTTCATTGTCTAGATTCCTTAATGACACTAGGCGTATGCTTTCTCAAATACGTTTTATAGCTATGACATGAAAAGCCCTCTTTGGAGCTATTTTGTGCAGGTAGATTAATTTGGGGAGAGAGAAATGGAGCAGACATCTGTGCTCTGTTACATAGCTGGAGTTTAATTTTGAACAGAGACAAATGGAGCAGAGGACTGTGCTCTTCTCTATAGCTGGAGTTTGGGTTTGGGGAGAGAGAAACAGAAGTTTTTCTCTGAAAGTTCATACCTGTTGTGCTGCCCAAGAGAGGCAATATTTGCCTATGTTTCTCCAATCCTTGCTGTACCCTGATTGTGTATAACCTCATAGGGAAAGAAGCAGGAATATCTGACATTCTCCTCTTGCATGTGTTCTATTTCACAGCAGGAGTTTAATGCCTAGCCATAATATTTTTCTATAACACAGCATGCAAGTAAAAATTCCCAGTACTTTCAGTTACTGGACATCTGAGAGAGGAAACTGCTGCTGATAAGATTAGCAGTGGTGCAGGGTAAGTGGCACGCAGTGACCTGTGAGGACCTTGGAGCAGTTCCAGGAGCTGATTTCTGCGCAGGGGCAGGGCTGCGCAGTGAGTGAGGGGTGGCCAGAGGATTGGTCATCATACCAGGGTGCACTGGGCAGCTGTGGCTGCTGTTTGCAGCAGAGATTGAGTATTGAATGATGTAGGAGTGTGACGGCAATCCCAGAAACTATTGCTGGTGGCAATAGGAGTCCCATGAATTTCCTGGAGGCAGGGTTGGGTCTCTGATGCCCTGCATATTTCAAGCCAGATATTGCATCCTCAAGCTGCCACTGAAGGAGAAAACCTACGTTGTCTCTTGTGCTTATAGATACAGCAGCATGAGATCTCATCTGATGTGATAATATGCTCCTGGTTCTGGGAGCTGCAGCAGGTCTCCATACGTGACTGAGCACTGTGTAAATGTCAGGCTATGCCAGTCATGGCATTCCTTTGGAGTGATCATGTATGCCATTGTATGGAACGATGAGCAACAACCCAGTTATCACTCATTCAAGACAAATGGTATGATTATAGTGACAACAGATAACATACAAGAGATATCAAAAGGAGGAGCACCAGACAGTTCACACAGTCCAAGCTCTCTGGCTCCGTTTGGATGGGAGTCTGGTTTGTGGAGTGTGGTTTGGGAGTGTGGCTTCCCCTCTGTCCCACAGGGCATGGTTTCAAGCACAGAGGAAAAAAGAATCCTTTAGATGGGCAGATGATTTAGCACTCTGGATTTAAGAATGAGGACTGATAGTACAGGTGAATATACCCCGGAGCATCACAAGGAAAAGCAGCTCACTTGAGGTAAGGGGGCCAGAGACCTCTGACTGCCACTTCACACTCTGAAGCTGTGGAGCCCCAAGTATGGTTTGGGTATTTGGATTTGCCTTTCAGGCAAAATGTAGGTAATGATTTGTGCAATAAGTTCCCAAGGGCGTGTAGTGAGGGCTCTGAGATGCAGTACCTGGGAGGGGAGGAAGAAAGGAGGAAAACTGCAGCCCACTTCCTTCATATGTCTCAGGGTGTAACCACCAGAGGTGGTAAAAAGTTTCTGCAGCCTTCAGTTCCTTGTCATCAGTCAAAACACAATCCAAAGACATTTTTATTACAGTAAAAAAGAATCAAAGCCAATATCAGAATGTTATAATAAATAAAGGAAAAAAAGTGATGGATACCCACAGTCAATAATTGCCATCCAGGAGATAATCTTGCCTGTTACAGAATTTACAGTGGTCACTGCCAAATAAAATGACACAAATACATGAATAAAAAATGCTTTTTGAAAATCAGTTGCCCTGGGAAGATGCACAGATATGGCAGCTGAGGGGCAGCAGAGCTGTCATGCATCAGCATTTTTTCCCCAACTCCCTAGTGCCAAGGCGCCACTGGCTGCCCCTAGGTAGTTGGATGCCTCAAGGGTTTAACTGTAATTAGTGGTCTACAATCTGTGTTCAGGAAAGCTATGATTCTAAGAAGTCTGTAAAGTCTTCTGATTCCTTAGTCCTATGTTAGGCAGTAGCAGGTGGCTTGGGCTGTGTGTTACAGTTACAGGCATTCCCAGGCTGCTCTTCAAGGCTCCTTTTGCACATCTTTCTTCCATTTCCCTGTTACAAAATGAAAAATTTTCATGACTAACAATCTGAGGTGGAACAATTTGCTCCTGGCTCATCACAGAATAGCCTGAGCTCATAACCTCACAATAGGAAGAGTTATGCCCCTGTGTTTCAAAAGTGGGGCACCTCTTGTTATCTCTCTGTGAGTAGAAATATCCTCTCAGATGCAAAATCTGTATTCCCTCGCAACAAAATTCAGCAATCAAGAGTTTGACTAGCTCTTAGTGCTGCCAAAATGGATGATATAATTAAATTATTTAAAGCCTGCTGTAATCAGGAGTGCACAGTCAATGAATATTCAAGGTGTTCTCATTGTTAAGGATGATAAAGAAACATCTTCTCTTTAGGTGGGTTATTTTTTATTGTCTAAAGAGTCATCCAGAAGATGGTGCCACAGTTCTGCCTGTGAAATGAACGCCAGCCCAGAAGAGTGTCCTTGCACAGGAAATATTTCACAGAAATTTAAGAGCAAACTGATTTTCAAGGGCAGTTCAGAGCTCCAAACTTGACATTAAGTCTGTGTTAAGGCTCCTGTTGAAAACTGGGGCAATATATCTTCATTGCTTTTTCGCTCTGTCACTCCAGGCGAGGTCAGCCAGCAGAGAAAAGAAGAGAAAACCCTTCTGATCGACCCATTCCCTTCTGAAAAAGGGACAGATCTTTGGGTATTTGTTAAGCTGCTTGTTCTGGGTAGCAGCAAGACATCAAAAATTATAAATCAGATGAAGACAAAATAAGCCTTGTTCTGGATGCTTCATGAGGCTTCAGTGGCAGTGGGAAGTGCAGCATAAATAGAGGCTGTAGCTGTTTCTGTTGGTTAAGGAAGGACAGCATTTCTGAGGCTAGGTGTCACTGAAGAAAATGATGATGTCAAGCCTGCAGATCCTTTTAATCAGATTAAATAATTTGATTTCCATTTCACAAAGCTTTGTGCTAACATAGAAGGAAGAAATGAAAACTGAGATTGATACGAAGAAAAATTTTTGCTCCTACCAAAAACAGGCATTCATTTTTTTCTTCCATTACAATTTTCTGTTGTCTGAGGTCTCTTCTCTGTAGCTCAAGCAATTTGTCGTCTGATTAGTGTGATGAAGCATAGAGAAGTCATTTGAACTGTAAATTTTCTGCAGGCAAAATAAAATGCAAAAAAGAAGAGCTTCCTGTGCCTGCCAAAGTGATGATAATCAGAATACAAATAAGAAAAAACCATGCTGACAGCATAAGCTATTTTTATATTCTGTCATTGGCTCCCGGGCATGGCAGTTTGAAAAGGACCGCATCTCTAGTCTCAAACCCAAATAAACCATGTAGTCTTAAGTGAAGCTTATGTCTTACAGAATAGCTCTTTAATCACAGTGAAAGGATAGATTGCAGGAAGGATGAATCATGATATTGATTCACACTCAAGTTGTACATTTACTGTTCGGATTAACCCGGACACAACAGCTCGAGAGGAGAGGGTTCCCTGCCGCTGAGAGGAGATGTGCAGGAGGAGCCAGCAGGGACTTCTCTGCTGACAGCAGGAGCTGATGACACTACACAACCGTGGTTCAGACCTGGAGCTTCTAGAAGCCAGCGTCACGATCTGGCTTGTTGTGGTGGCTGGGCACAGACACATGGGCATGTTCCGGGTGAGGGTCCCCTGCCACTCTCCCACGGTGACGCCACAACCTCCCCAGGGTGGCTGGATTTATCACCTAAAGTTCACCTCCAGGGCAAACGCTCACTAGGAGAGCCCCCACTTCCTCACTTGGATGACAGGGATGGGGAGAGATGCTCAGCTGGGGCTGTCCTTTCCTACAGCCTTAGCAGCTCTCAGCCTAGCTATCACGTGGCTCCTCTCTGAAAAGCAGCTGTGGCCTCACTCCCTTCTATAAAACCTAGAGCATTTAGAAAACACAAGCGCTTTCTCAGCACGCTTACACTGCTGAATTATTGTATGTACAGACATGTGTCATGTACTCATTACCTGCCAGGATGCACTTAATAACCCTTGCTAATTGCAATAATATCTTGCTTTTATGAACAGTTTGCCACTGCTGGACCTCAAAACCTTTTGGGACATAAGTAGCATTAGCAACAGACAAGATTTCCCAGAGCAAGTGGAGCCGAAAGGCGCACCTACAAGGACTGTAGCAAGCAAATGGATCGTGCAGCGACACAGAGGCCTCGATCCGGCAAGGTCTTCAAAAATAATCTTCTGGAAAATATTATTGGAGCAGCAGGAGACTTTCATGTTGCAAAGGAGTTTCTGTTAATGAATTTCTGGAAAATAATTTTACTTTCTCTAGATTAGCATCACAGGGGAACTTCTGCCAAACCAGGGAGTGTTTTACTATCGAGGCACTATTCATTCAACAGACTACAATTTTAGTTAAGTAATTGTCTCCTGAACTAGAAAATTACTTTGATCCCTAAAGCAAATAACTCTACAAAGCCAGGATTTGCACAGACATTCCCAAACTCGCACATGCACTTCAGGAAACCATCCTCTGCTTCAGCAGAGCTCGGGGGAGCTTTCCACTGGGGATAAATTTGGCAGCCAATCATCCCGGATGAAATCCCCTTGTTTAGTTATACTGGGGGTAAAAACCAAGCTTATCACCAAACTGAAATGTACTTCTTACCTTAATTGGGAATAGTGGCTGAAGGCTTTCCTTCTCCCCTGGCCTTCCCCGGCATTTGCTTGGCTGACTGCTCAGCAGATGCTTGGGCCATGTGGTTTTCTGGCAACTGCAGGGTGTTCAGGCACTTGAGTGGCACTACCAGCCACCTTGTGAAGGGATGATTGATGACCTGATCAGAGCCGTGACTGTGTTTCTACCCACGCTTGCTGCCAGTCCCTTTCAAGAGAGACACTTCATGCTGCCATGCTCTGCTTTGGTGCATGAAAACAGCAAAACACACAGCAGGACAAATCCATCAGGGTTTTTACAGCTTTGGACAGGCCTGGCTATAACTTCATCCTGACTTTGCTTCTGAGCAGCTGAGTAGGCTCAGGGTTGCTCCCAGTGCGCCCCAAAACTAGGAGCTCCATGGCAAAATACCTCTTACCCTCGATGCCCAAGGTAGATATCATCCTGTACTTAAAAGACTATAAAAAACCTTGCTTGGTGAGGATATGAAAGGGGCAAGAGATATGTCCTGAGTGACCCAAACCTGGAGCCTGTAACACCAGTGATATCCCATGCCCCAGAAATTTTGTGAAACAAGCAAAAGTAGATAATTCCCATGCATCCTTCTTTTCTCAAAGACAAAATGGGGCTTTTGGTAGGAAAGAAGTTGATCAAAGGATTTTATTTTATTTTAATTTTTATCAGCCATTTTGCTGCAGGAAGAGGTGAAATTTGGAGTTAGGCGGAGCCTTTCTCGTGCTGGGGACTGGAAGGTCCTGCCTTAGGAAATGTCAGTGTTGTGGTGACTTAGCCAGCATGCAGTGAGGGCTTATGGGACAGCTTTGAAATGTAAATGTACTTGCTGAAATCCACCTGACTCAGGTTTGAAAGAAAGGAAGGAAAAATAGTGCCCAGATTATTAACATTGACTTTTGCCTTTTTCATGAGGACTTCACCCTGCAGGAGAAAAAAATGAAGGCAGAGCTAATCACATGGATAAAATTGAAGCCCAAACAAGATTTTCATGCTCTATTTATTACAGCAGATCAGAGGTTTTGTATGAGATCCTTGGAAATGTAAAGAGAAGTGAGTTTGTTTAGAGCAAAGCAGCACTTGCGTACTTTCTCCTGCCGCAGCAAAAAAGTCAGCCGTTTTCGCCACCTGAACTTGGTCTTCATCTAAAAACTGACAACACAAAAGAAGGTCCTTGTTGCTGGCTGGGAATCTGACCCCAAATGCCTCACACAAGCCCAGTCAGCTACTGTTGGGCTGGAGAGCAGCCACTTTCCCTTGCGCTGGAGGGACGATCATCACCCGTGCGGCTGCAAGATGGATTATTCTGGCTTCAGGTGGTGCTGGTGCCTGTGCTAGCCTCTCCAGCAGTGAGGGCAATGAGAGCCACCAGCCTGGATCACTTGGAGACCCCCTGGTTGGCTGGGTGTGCCATGAGTATCAAGCACCTGCTAGAGCCACCACCCAGTGCAGGAGGAGCCAGTGGGCACTTTGCAGAGCTGGTGGATTAAGGCAGTCACTGTGGCAGTGTAGGAGGGAGGCTCTGAGACCCAGCACCCTCTGAACACCTTCCTTCTTTGCCTAAATGTGCCCAGAATAGAGTCCTGCTTCTTCCCTCCAGACATGTTCTCTCTTCAGGAATGCTCTTGGTTTTTGGCTCCTATTTCAGATGTGTGGTATTTCACTGGTGCAGTGGGTAGGAACATGCATGCTCTCATTTTCTCTTTCTGGGATCCAGCTGGGTGCCTTGGGGGTGTTAGAAATCCTCTAACAAGGAATTAAACAAAAAAATCCCAGCTCCCAGTGAGAGGGCTGTGTTTCTAGCCCAAGATTTGTCTTTCAGGGAAAATGGCCCCATTTATCAAGTTATCTGTGAGAGTGAGTAGGCCTCATGCCAGGAAAGCTATCAGCCTACTATCAGCTGCCTGCTGAATTGTGATTCAGTGAACTTTCAG
The DNA here is from genome assembly GCA_013397115.1 of Edolisoma coerulescens. Lineage (NCBI taxonomy): Eukaryota > Metazoa > Chordata > Aves > Passeriformes > Campephagidae > Edolisoma > Edolisoma coerulescens. The sequence continues at coordinate 628,497 of VWZW01006017.1, read as the reverse complement.
CAGATTATTGGAATTATATTGAATTTCAATGGAGGATGTTAGAGCCTCCTTACTTTCAGGCCTGCTCTCTGCCCTCTGTTAAATCTCTGAGCTGCCAGAACAAGCTACTGTGTCCAAAGCAATAGGAAGAGTTCTAGCTGGGTGGTTGGTGTAAGGGTTTTCCAATGAGTGTGATCCATTAGAAAAGATGTGCTGAGGTAGTGCAAATGAGCTGATCCTTTTCTTAGGGTCTGCACTCATTTGTGCAGAGGAAGGAGAGTTTAGATTGATATTTCTTTAAATGAACATAGCAGAAGGTGAGGAGGAGAGATTTAAGTAAGAGATTCAATCACAGAATTGCTTTCAAGGGCCTTCACAGGTACTAGGGAAAGAAAGAACCTAATTAATGGGAAGATTTTTACTGTTGGTAATAAAAAATGGTGCAAGGTTAGCTGACTTTGACCCATGGACATCAAGCTGGAGAGAGAACTACTTTCCCAACTGGACAGACTCCATCTAATAATGACAAGGAGCCGTTATATTGTTGATGAATTAGCATGCAGAGAAGGAAAGAAAAGGGTTGTGAGTTGTGACTTGTGAACCTTTCAGCAAGAACTTCTGGAAACTCCTTTGCAAGAGCCTCATAGGCTTCCTTGTGACTTTCTGTCCCATGAAGATTTCTTGAGTGTACTTGAAACTGAGCTGAGCTGTGCGGCAGAAACTTGCTACGAGCAGAGCCTGTTCTCTGCTCTTCCTTACCAGTATAGGCAGCATTTCAAACCAGGAACAGCATCTCAACTATTGATTAATTACAAGCCCCAGGGTTCGTAACCCTGGAAAACACTTCAATGCCAGGAACAGAACCATTTATTGCCCATTTACTGCTGTGACAATGTTCAAGTGCTGAAATAGACACTGGAGATTTCTAAGTCTGTAGTTCATGTGATGGGAAATATATCTGATAATCTGAAATTCAGTTTTTACTCTTTCCAATAGTGGAAAAACTGTTTTTGCAGTGTTGCACTTGTGTCCCTGCTTGGGTTGTCCTGGGGTGAGGGTCAGGGAATGGGGTGATTTGCAGCCTTTATTAGAGCTTGTCAGGGTTTGAGACAAATTTGGCGGAAAATATCCTCTGATAGAAGGCAGGTTACAACTGCCCCTCCCCCACCAGGTTCGGGGAAGAAATATTCCTCGGAGGAATGTGAAAAGGGAGGAAAAAACTATTTCTTTAACAAAATTCTATTCTTTTAAAAAAAAACCAACTATTTCTTTAACACAGGAAAGGAATAACAATGCTAAATAATAAAATCCCTCACTTTGGAGAGAACCTGGTAAATTCAAAGTCCTTTTGTGAGCGCGGCTCTCTCCTCTTCGGAGCTGGGTCGGCGTGGGGATCCCCCCACCCGGCCCTCGATGGAAAGTTCTCCCAGATGACGCTGTGGTGTTGTTGCAAAGTTCCAGAAGAAAAGAAGAAGAAGCTAAAGTCCAAACAGAAAAAAACTCTCTGTCTCTCTCTCTGGAAAAAACAGAGCCAAAAGCTGGCTAAAAAGCAAGAAAGGTGCTTCCTCCACTCTTCTCGCCACAGCCGAAAGATGCAGAGGAGCAGTGACCTTGGAGCACAGAGTGCTTTGAAAAGTTCACTCGGTTTTTTCCTCTCCCCCCTCTCAGGCTCAGTTTAAAGGCACAGAAAAGCACAGGGTTCATGTCTGGACATAGAGCCTGTCAATAGGGGATACACATCATAAACTCACCCCAAGAAAGAGCTAAAACCAACCACTCCTGCTTTCCCAAAAGAGTGTAAATTGTAACACATTTAGCAGGACATAGGGTGGTTGCATATTCATTTGTGTGAGCAGAGACATATACTGTAATAATAGCTACATATCTAAGACTTCCATTAAATAATTTTATGCATATTACACTACAGCCTCACAAACCTGGCAACCGTTTGAGGGAAGAACAGCTGTTATCATAGTCGGTATTTGGAAAAAACAACTAATACTAAAACTAACCGAACTTTATATTGCAAAGCAAATGAGTGTTTTTTATGCTCGCTATTGAGCACTAGTAACCGTTTAAATCTGGGCTGTTTGTAATGGCCAGCAGCCTTTTCTTTCGCCAAAGAGCATATCTCCAACTGTGAGACCGCAGTAGAAAAATACATAAATTTTTAATGTTAAAGTACACGCAATTGACTTGCAAATAACCTGTAATTCGCTCAGCTGCCACTTGATGGGGCCGAACGTCTCGGTTTGTGACGTTTCGCTCGCTTCCCTCTCCGGCCGGGGATGCGCAGGAAGCTCTGAGCAGCGCCAGAGGAGATGGACGGCAGTGGTAGTACCCAATCTCCATCCTTTCAAACCGTCATCATACTGGGAGTCTGTCAGTCCTCAAATCTCACAGTGCTTCCCTTGCCGCCTCCTGTGCTAATGTATGGTTGCACATAAAATTGCTTTCTAAACTCTTCTGCTGTGCCCTAGGAAAAACTGGTACCCGTGCTGCAGCTAATAGCAAAGGGCTGGCGTGGAGGATGTGGCTCTTCTGGACAGGTTTAGTGAATTAACAAAATCCACGTGCATGGATCTGATTTCTCCAAAGGAACCAGGGGAAATTGTTTTCCTATCTTTACATGCCGAGTACGTCCGAAACCTTTCATGAACTCCTTCCTAGCAGAAGGGAAGTAATCTTCCTCCTCCCCTCAAAGCACCTGATATAAAACATCCAGTTTGGGTTCCTCCTGTTGAAAAGGGATGTGGAAAAAATTAGAGGGACTGTGGCAGAAATTCCATGCTCCAGACTTACCAAGCTGTGCAGCATTAATGGTCTGGCTGAGGGCGAGGGCTTGAAATTTCCCACTCATTATTTGGCATCGCTTTTGGAGCACAACACCCCAGGGGCAAAGCTCGCTGTCTTAATACTTTGCTGTTGGTAAAGAAACTCCCTGATACTGCGTAAACATGCCAATTGTATGCTGGCAGGCAAAGGAGTCATGCATCAACTCTGAAAATAAGTTTAAACCTAGAGCTCTTTTTGTAACACCAGAAGCATCTCCATGTACTAACTCAGATTGCAGCTCATTACCAGCTCATAGAAGCAACAAGGCAGGATGGCAACAGCGCCACTGGGCCAAGGGATAACGATTTGTGATGGAGGTGGTAACCAAAGGCTTTTTCTTCACCTGTACCATCACAGCTACTTGTAGCCTACTACTTCTAATTGCTTTCACCAGAGCTTGTTACTTTGAGTTACTCAAAAGAGAATTGTAATTTTTACATGGGCAGATAAGGATAGAACAAGGGGGAATATTTCCAAAGTAAATCAGAAGGTTAGATGTTACAGGGAAATTCTTTACAATGAGTGTGATGAGATGCTGGCACAAGCTGCCCAGAGAAGCTTATAATGTCCAACATTCTCTGAAACGTTCAAAGCCAGGTTGCAGAGGGTTTGGAGAAAATATGTCTAGTGGAAGTCGTCCTTGCCCATGGCACAGGGTTCAGAGAAAAAGCTCTTTAATATCCCTTGTAACCCAAACCATTCCATGATTATTTGATTTGCTGATTTTATATTTCTGTCAGACAAATACAAAGTTGACTGGTAATACAAGTGAAATGTGGCATGTCTGACAGGTTTGTACACACAACATTTCCTTTGTTATGGTGTCCTCAGGAGATATAATTTGTTGAGATAATTAAGAAATTATGATGTTAAAACTCGATGATTTCTATAAGCTGGTTAAACGTGAGAAACCAGCATCTTTTTAGTACAACAGCAGGCTAGAAAGATGGTAAAGGTGCTCTTCCTCAAAGAGCAGTGCAGGCTTGAGCCTCTTTCATGTATTCACAGCCTTTGAAAAGAGTGAAAGCTAATGAAGTTGAGCAGAGAAAGAAACTCTGAGGCATTTTCACCAGAAAGAAAAGCTGACCACTGGAGAACAAGCATGTCACATGATTTAATGGAATGAAAACACCAGGTAACAACTTTAATGAACCAATACTGCTGTAAGTCAAGGGCTTTTTATTTGGAAGAGATTGCTCTTTCTGTTGCTAGCAGGCTGAGGAATATAAATTATTGCTCAGGGAAATGGGAACCAAGGATCTAGCGGCAGAAGTCTTCCTGTAATCTTACATGGATCTAATGGGACAGCAGTGAACCCTGACCGCAAAGAAAGATGTCGTGGGAGGGGATATTGAGGTGCTAGGGCTGATGAGACCTCAGCTGCTTTGGTTTATCAAAGAAATGGCTATGTACGGTGTTTAAGGGAAGGACGTTGCCCAGCAGCTCCAGCTGTAAGAGGCACAGTCCCTGATGGACCTACCCATATTAGAGCAGAGCTGACTGCCTCAGCAGGTGATACGTATGATGACAACCAGTGTGGCACAGAGGAGGCACAGCATGGAATATCACCTTCCTTGGCCCCACCGAGCAAAGTTCTGAGTGATGCTGAGACCTGAAGGCTTTGCTAGTCACAGGACTGTGTATCCAACAGGGAGGCACCTGGCAGTTTGCCACACTGGGGGCGGGTGCGTGGGAAGATAGGATAACTGGCAAAAATAAGCAGTTGTACATTGAGTACAAAAGAGCAATACTTGGTTGATTAACTTTCTGGGACAGTGAGATTGCTGTAGCTGAAGGGGAAGAACCAGTGCCGTTTCCAGGCTCCTCAATTCCATCCCTAGGTGGGGAAAATATCGAGCCTGCAGATGCCCATTGTGTTGCAGCTGAGACCATCACTTTGTTCTGCAGGTCCCTCTGTACCTCCCTCCTGTCAAATGCTGGGGCTGAGAAGGGAAAATTTCCCCAGAAGGTTGTATGTCATTGTATGTTCACATCCAGTTAAAAGAACAGTGTCTGGGGGCTTCCAAAAGCCAAAGCCGCTGTGCCGGTGATGCTGGCTCGGCTCCTTCCTCCACACGCTCCCTCTCACGGTGCAGGCAGCCCCCTTTGGCTGGATGCTGCATCCGGGAACAGGAGCCGAGACTGAAGCCGGATGGTGCAGCCAGTAGAGCTGGAGAGGCTCTTATCGGTACAACACAGGACCAGACATATATATTTCTTTCATCCCCTGTCATTTTGATTTTCTCTGGGTTTGAGAGAGCTGGCAGAGGACTTCCCCTTTGAAAGAAAGACTTACTAGTAATCATTTTCCATTTCCTCTGCCTTTGCCTCAGAAACGAAGGATATTTTTTACATTTTTTACGCGATTTGCTTGGCAGCATACCTGAGGCTGACAGTGAAATTAAGACATTTTGAAAGGTATCTGGTCCTGCTAAATTCCAGGGGTTTGACTGGTTTATAGTGCTCTGGGGGTAGCATACCAAAGACTGTAGGGGGTCTGTTGATGGGATTCTTTTATGAAAGCAAATCTCCGTCACCCTCCATCAAGGGGAACCTGGAGATCTTTCAGAGTGTTTAGTGAAAAAGGCTAAGTTATCATTCCTGTTTCAAGTAGATACGTAGAAACTATTTTTTGTATAGACACCTGTAAAACTTTAAGCTTTTATAGAAGCTTCTCTGAGCCTGCCTGTAACCAACTCTGCAAGTGTTAGTACCTTGCTGTAGTTGCCTGCACTTTCGTTTTTCAAAATGTTCACAAAATGCCCATCCCTCTGGGAGGAAAAATGCTGACCTTGCACGGTAGCCCTGTGTGGCTGATGGCACTGAAGGAGCTACTGTCAGCCTGACATGGGGCTCTTTTGATGTGCCTGAGCTAATTATTTGAATTTCAAGGTGTGTATTTCCAGGCATATTAACCATCATATAAATGCTGGATACTTGTTAAGCACCCTGTCAAGTACCGTAATATCTGATTGATTTTGAATATGCTCAAAAGCAGTTGGGCATAAATTAATAGTGGAATATTTTAGAATTCTCCCACCAAACAAAATTCAAATATCTCCGCATGGTCCAACTATGTGTAGTAACATCGTGCTGAGTTTAACAGGATGAGAGGTTCATGCACTACTGCATTGACAGCTTGCACGAACTTTCCTTCACCAGCTTATAGCATGCAACGCTTTCGGGGTTTTGAGGGTTTCATAATGAAATGCATTTTTTTCTCACTATTTCAATGAAGCAGCACTGAAAAAGCCAAGACAACATAAGCTCATACCTGGTCTAAGCACTGCTTGAGTCCGTTGGTTAATAAATATTGTCCCTACAAAAATAGCAGCAGTGCGACCCATTTCTAAACTCCTTTTTGGTCTCTGTTTTCTTCTGCTCTCTCAGTCAGGAGGATCATCTCTGGACATTGCCAACATTTTGGAGTAGGCCCTTTGTTAGTCTCTGAGAGTATAGTTAAATGAAAGCTTTCCATTGCTCAGAGAGAAAAGAAAAAGCCCTTTTTGTTTGGAAACCTGCCAAAATTTTCAAGAAAATTCTCTTCTCCAGGAGAAGTTCACACGTCAGTTCAGGGAAGTGAGTTGCGTGTCGAGACAGCATGATTGTTTTGCCCCGGGTAAGTGACCGCCGGGTCACTGACATGGAACTGGGAATGGCTCTGCATCAGACCATGGCAGAGGTTTGCCCTGGACTTGTCTTCAGGAAAGCCAGTTTTGCCTTTCTTATGGTTCTTTTTGTAGGAGATTTCTGCCTTCATGGGAAGTGTTGCTCTCAAACATATTCTCGTACCTGCTTTGCACAGAACACTGTATTAAATACCTTTGAAAGAGGCACAGTTTTTACAGAGAAATGGGGAGCAGGGGACTTCTAAAGGGTTGACATAACTTCCTTCTCTGAAGCAAAGTAAAATCTAAAAAAAAAAGAAAATTATTTTTCCATAAGGAGACTGCCTCGATTTTAAACAATGGGATTTTTTACTGGGAAACAGAAAGAATCAGGAATTGAGGAGAGGATCTCTCTGTCTCACTCCTGCGAACCTAATTTTTTTTAGCTCACCAGAAAGCAAATGGAATAGGAAGGCTCAGAAAATCCAGATTTAGTTCAATTATGCCCTCTGCTGCTACGGGGCTGAAAAAGAGCAGAACATCATTCAGACTAACAGCATGCAGATTTGATTTGGATGCTCTCCTTTGCCTCTAAGACTTGAATGGCTAATTATAATCCTTTTCATTTAGATGACTTTCCTGTGTCTCTTACGCCCTCTGCACGCCCTCTAAAAAGCGGTGATCCTTCAATACAGCAACATCATGTAAAAATGCAAGATGTCTTTCTTTACTGCTTTGATCAAATGGAGAGCAACTGTTGCTGCTATTTGAACTGGCAAAGAGAGCAGTACAAGCCATGATGCATTAGTGAGGGCCTATAAGCAAAATTCTTGCATAATTTATTTGCTGAGTTACAAGAGAGCCGCTGGAGAAGAGAGGGAAAAGCCTTGTCAATGTTTTCATTTGGTGAAAGGGGTTCTCTAACTCAGAAAGAGCTTACAAACTCTCAGCCAAAACAACACAGTTTGGCCTTTTTTGACACAAGAAATACATTTTAATTTATTTTAATTTTGCTGTATTTATTGACGTATGCAGGCGTTCAACAAGCTTAAGTGGAGAGTTTCACAGGCAAAGAGCTGTTCTACAATGTCTCACATTAAGGTATGTTTGTGCTCTTCAACACCCACCACAGAGCAACACATAATGTTACAAAAGCTCACATGTCAAGGGAAGGACCAACACTATTTTGACCTGCGATTTCTCTGCTTCTTTGGATTTTTATGTCCCAAAGCTCTTTGAATGCTTGGCTATTCAGATGCTGTAGTCGCTCTCCAAGTATGAAAAGTTTTCTAACTCATTGCTATCTTTTTCTTGACAGATCTCAAGACCTTCAAGGTTTCTTACGAAACATTACGGTACAAACAGAAGACAACTAAAATACTTAAACACCATCCCAAAAACTGGCAGGGGTTTACAAAGGCAAACACATACACATAGTGCTACAAAGAGCCACAGTCACATGAGATGTGATATTTGAAACACTACTGCAGGGAAATTGGGAAGAAGCATTAAAAATACTCTGAGAAATGATGAGGATGTCTGAGACCATGAGAGTCTCTTGGAAGTGAAAAAGAAAGAAATATTGTATAATGAAAGAGGGATGAAAGACGTTGGCCCACTGCTGGCACTTCTGAGCAGTTCACGACTACCGAGGCCTTATCACTGGCCCCTTTGATGCTCAGACTCCCCCCTTCAAAATCGTGCAGATTAATGCGGAAGTTTATGTAACACAGGATAACATAGCACGGTTTTTCAAACCCAAAAGTGAAACAAGGGGTTTTAAGGTTTTAGGGTTCTAAGAGTTAATTGCTGATCATGAATATTGACAAATTTTGCAGCTTCTTATTAGACAATGCATCTGGCCTGCTCGATACTCTTGCATTTGCCAAAGATGTAAGGGAGGATGCAAGACCATTGAAAAAGGTTAGAAACCCTGACCGAAGATCCTGGTCTCAAACCCTGAAACCAGCTTGAACCAGCCCTAGAGTTGGCATTTGGGCCAAAGACTCAGAGAGTATGCGCAAAGAGGCAAGGTGAAAAGTTTAACCCGAGGAAGACACCTTTGCTTCATCATGAAGACCCCTGCCCACGACCACCAGGAGGCACTGCGCAGGCGCAAGGCATACGGAAATGACTTGTGGACTCATTACCGTAGGAAGCGGGGCTAGGGGGGCTAAATAGTGAATACGTATAAGCAAATTGGGAAACTTAATGCATATGTAACAATTTAGAGAATAAGAAGAGAAACGAGAGCTGAGGAAGTTGCACAAGCTTTTCTGGAACTATCCCACTTGCGTCTCGCTCGGCCGACCGAATAAGTAGCGTACTTACTTTACCACCTTAATTAGTGATAAAGTAATTTTCAGTGAATCAAGTGGACCTGGGCGCCTGTCACCAGCATCTAGGAGAAACATTCCCCCTAAATAACTGATTGCACTTGACATGACGAGTTTTTGAGAGGTTCATGTGTGAAACAACAGCGGTTTTACTGCATCTTTCAAAAGCTGATAAAATGTGCACAGCTTGGAATGTACCTGAGCAGAAAAAGAGAAAATATAAAAATATAATGAAGTCACGTGAATATTTTACACTTAACAAATACCTTAGTGGGTACCTACTCTTATACATTTTTATGAAATGTTTTTAGGAGTATGAGAGATTGAATATGACAGCAGGTGAAAAGCACTTTTTCTAGCATTAATTTAGCAGTGTAGTCTCTTGGAGCCCGGTATGTTTTAAGAGGTGCAAAGGAGGGATTTATCCGATGAAACGGGAAGGTTTTACCAGACAGCAAGTAGAGAGAGATGGGTCTGAAACCCAGAGCCGTGTGGCATTAGGCAGGACACAGGCTGCGCCTTCCCGTAAAGCCACACAGAGAGAAACACACTGGTAGCTGCTGCCAGCACAGAACTGCTACGTCTTCCCTCTCCCCCTCCCTGTTCCTACAAGGGTGTTCTGGATGAGACAGGCCAGCTCTGCAAAAGTAACAGGGAATCGGAGTGGGAGTGGGTGGCGTTTATCATAGAAATGGCAGAAAATAGAGGGAAAAAATAAACACAAGCATAATAAATTACACCTTTCCTTCCCAGGGCTTCACTCAGATGATCTGATGAAGATTGGGTGCCAGCGATCCCCTTCCAGCTTCCTATGCCCGGCAGAGACATCTGGATGAAAGAAGTTGTGGAGACAGCCACTAGCTGCATTGATGCTGCTCCTGCGAAGTGTCGGGTGCTGCCGAACCATTATACGCAGGCAGAAGGGGCAGAAAATAAGAGCAGGCATGATTTAGTCTGGGAGACCGAAGTCTTCTTGGGCAAGGATTCTGGTAACTACGCTTGCATTTGCATGGTGGGTGATGGCTACAGAGGTGAAAAGTGCAGAGATGAGTGTGATGTCTGTGGTGTTGGGGAGTTGAACCCTGTTGGCCCCAAGGCGCCAGGGACATCTCTCCAGCAGGAGGAAAATCACGGGGACTTTCTTGTTTGATTCCAAGCACGTTTTCTTTAGCTAGCTGATTCATGCTCACCTTCCCAGGCTGGAAGAAGTCTGCTCTGGACTTCATTCTGCAGCAGGAATCTCCGAGGTGTCTCTGGGGTCAAAAGTTTGTGGAGACATGTAGGTTACGTGGAGACTCTTTGTACATTATCCACTGCAGATATGGAAGTGGCACAGCCTCAGACTCCAGAGGCTGTGCTCCCCTCAACTTTCTTGTAGAGCTGAGAGGTCCTAGGGTTCCAGCCCATCACGAAGTGGAATTGGGCTAAGGGGTGTGTTTCCTTGCATGACCTCTCTCTAAAACCCGGAAAGTGGAGGGTGATGTGATGATGCTGGGGCACTGTGCTGGTGGGGATATTTTGCGTCACCCTGGAAGCTACACAGGCTCTTCATGGACTAAAAATTTACAGTGTTGGGGGTGTTGCTATTTATGAAAAGAGAGTGCTATTGAATTAGTTTTAAAGGTTCGTGACCTTTTTATAGAATTTTTAAAATTCTACAGTTATACCAAATGATTAAAATATACATGGTTCTTTTCAGACTTGTTCTCTGCTCTATTTTCCCACAACCTGTGAAAGAGCCAAGAGAGTCTTCAGGGTTTATAGAAAGATCCTGCATCCTCTTCACAAGTCTGCAGGTGAAAATGAGCCCATTTCACCTGTAAGACTGAGAGGACGCTCACCCTCATTTGCAAGCTGAGATAACCTGCATTAGCAGTATTTCGGAAACCCAGAGCAGAGCAGATGCCTCGTAATAGTCAGGAAACAACAAAATCTCTTCCATAGGATAATTTTCACTTCTCAGCTCTTCCAGAGTTTGCAGCTTCCTGGAAGAAATTATTTGGATCACTGAATGGGATGGGAGCAAGAGGAAAGATCAGGTGATGCTCTCGGGTTTGCACAGTCTGCAGCTCCCTGCTGAGAGATGCCACATCCCTAGAAGTCGGTAATCTGGCTGCTTTTTATCACTGTCTTCATCACCCGGGATATTAGAGACAGTACTGATATTCATGCACCCAGAAGGTTAACAGCTGCCACCCCTGGCTCCCCGCCGGAGCTGCTTTCCCAGACCAGCTGGCTGAGGTTCTCATTATCTCAGGGACAAGAGAAAAAAAAGACAGAGCAGACAATATCCAGAAGTAAATAAATGCCCAGAGTGTAACGTGCTGGAGTCCAGGCACACCGTCTCCTTCATGGCAATAATTGGATGGGGCTTTAAGAAAAATCTATTGAAAACCAGGGATTTTTTTCCCAGAATACTGTTTGTATGTGATTCAGACCCTCTCTGATTTGATTACTTTTATTTCTTTCTCTCTGCTGTACCCATTGCTTATTCCTGAGGCCAGAAGGGTGTGAACAGATGGTCTCTATGGTCTCTCCAAACCCAAAAAATTCTATGAATCTATGATCTACCCAAAGTGGAACCAAGTGTCTGACATCTAAACCTGCGTCCCATCATTTTCTTTGCGTAGAAAATGTAAAAGGTCTTCATGTGGACTTTAGGGAGTAAAAACCAACAAATATTGCAGATAGTAACATGGCTGAATATTAGTAACATATTCAGAAATTAGAGTATTTTAGAGAGATCTTAGTTTGTAAAATAATTTTGTAGGAGCATCTATTTCAGAGAAGGCCTTTATTTCCTTCCCAAGAAACATGTACTCTGGATGTGAAAAATATCCAGAAAACATGGGAAGATATGCAAAACACCAAACCCTTCATATATTCAAAATTTTTACATTTAGACATTACAATTCTGTAGTGCACGTGGCCTTAGAGTTTCTTTCCTATAAACTAAACACAAGCCATATTAAAAAAAGGACAATAGTAGAGACCTTAGATAAAGTATGTTTGTACTTTTTCCCTGCAGTTTACACCTCTCTGGTGTAACCAGACCTGGAATATGCAACAGAAGAAGTTGAGGAGGGAAGACGCTTCTGATCCAGAGAGGAGGAGCAGCAGCTACCTGGAGGAAGAGGCAAGAAGGCCTGGAGTGTTGCTGGTGCTCTGAGGAGAGCAGAGAGCAGAGCTCAGCCGTTCCCCAGGACACGTCAGGGCCAGGATTATGAAGATATGCCAGTTACTGTCATGATTATTTTAAATATTTCCAAGAGCTTTCTAGGCTTGTGCATGGATCACAAAATTATATGCACTTTTCTCTTAAAATTTAATAAAAGTCTCTTAAAATCTGTCTGCAGCATAGCACCAATAGAATTAATGATTGTGCCTTGCAAAGGGTTACCTGCTCCGATCAAACTTTCAGCAATTATTCCTTTTGGAAGCAGCACTCCCAGAGTTCCCTTTAGTCAGTCCATCTTTATTAGGTAGGCTGAGCCGTGGCTGCCGCTATTTGATGAAACGACTAGCAAGTCGTGGGCAGACTTTTAAGTGTGTGTAGCTGAACCTTCCATCAGGATAATGACAGGAAGGTTGATAATTAGAGAATCCTAGTACATTAACATCAAAAAACAACAAACAAGCTTATATTCCTTCTGGCTGAGAAGATAACTCGCATTTTTAATTTATGAAACACTTAACATCTGTTATTAACTATTATTCTACTATTTATGTCCTGTAACTTATCATTTAGCTACCTCAGCTGTCTGACCGTGCTCTGAAGAGGTTATACTTTAAGTTCCTGATATCCAGGCTAATACTTCCCTCTGTCTTTTTTCTGTTAAGAGAGAAGCAAAACTAACATGGAAAACGTCCATATGAGTGTATGGAGGAGTGTGAAATGGCAATATGAGGGCTCCAGGTATATATTATTAGGTGCCATCCTTCCTAATATTCGTCTCAAGTTCCTGCACAAGGCGTCCCTGTGAAGTCCCTCAGGTGTGCTGGGCCGCAGGGTTCCCCCCACTGGCAGTGGATGCAGAGCTGTGTGTGTTCCTGCGCTGGAGAGGCCCTCTCACTCTGTTTGTAAATGGGGGACTTCCCTGATCTCTCTATGCAGCAAGCCTAGGAAAAACATCTCTCTCATCTGGGCTCCTTTTCTGCCTGTCAGGCGCTCTCTGCCGGACAGGGCCTTCTTCCATTTTGGACCAGCATTCTCCATCATACTGCTTCTCATCAGCGTTTGCCAACATAACTAGAAAATGTGTTTAATAAGTGCAGATGTGCTGGCTTTGCACCTTGTCAGTACCGCAGCATTTTCTTTTCTCACTTGGTGTTACGAGATAGTAATTAAACTTTGTTTTTGTAGAAGCCTCATATGATTTAGAGCCAGTTTTTCTTGGCTTTCCCTTATGTTTTCTTCATCCTCATGGTACCTAAGGCCAGGCTGCTGCCACACCAATCAACAGTGACTTTGTTGTTAATTAGTGCACCTTAAAATGATAATTAGCTTAAAAATTATATTGTATAAAAACAAAGTTATATAGCACATACCTGACATCCTCATTTGTCGTTTTACAAGGGTTTTGTAAGTTCTTCTCAGAAACTCATAGAGCAACCTTCTAGGGTTTTAAGGCACCTACATATATTATTTGGCCAAACATTTATTGGTTAATACACATCATAAATGAAAGAAGTCCCACTCTGTCAATATATTTTACTTTCAAGAGACTACGTGGATAGGTGTCAAAAGCTGTTTAAATAATTATTTACAGAAATAAATACCCTTAGGTCCTACTTGCATGAATAAACCTAAATTAAACTCAGAAGAAGAACTTACGTGAATTTTTTGGGTACCATTTGAAACATAAATTTAGGGAGAGAGGAGAGAAGTGAATAAAAGAGACTGGGAAGCAACGAACTCCAAAATGCTGCTGCACCTGGACTTCAAAAATACAGTGATTATTACACTGGCCAAGAAAAACACGGTAGCAGAGAACTGAGTATCTTACAGCTGGCAAAGAAATTAATCGGCTCAGGTGCAGTATTCTGCCTAATTTATTTACAGGAAAGTAGTCATAGAAAAATATTAGAGAATAAGACGGTCAAAGTGCATTAGGTAAGAAAGCCTTCCAAGACCCAGAAGTCTATTTCTTGCAGCAATAACCATTTCTGAAGAGAAAAATGAAGCAGCGAAGGGGTGCTGTTTTTAAGTCCCTTCAAAGGAGCCTGCATTCACTCGTTTTGTAAGATTGGAGTCCCCTCTTCCCTCTGGTTGCACTCCAGTCAAAAGTGTTTATTATCTGCTGCAGTCTGAGTAAAACAAAAAACTATACAGGACCTTGCAGATTTTAAACTGAATTTATTTATAGATGCTTTGAGTACAGTCAGCTGCTCTTTTAGCAAATATTTGAAATGCAAAACCACAGCCAGCCCTTCATCAACCGGGTATGCACATTTTTGCTACTTCATCAGCTCATGAAAGACCAGCCTTCATCTCCAGTTGCCTTGGTCTACTGTGATTTACTTGCAAGGTAATCCCAGCTTGCCTGTGAGGTATTAGGCAGCTTCATACATGGTGAATTCGAGGAAAAGCTGCTTTTTGAGGAGAAAAGATGGTCTGAAATGATCAGACTTTTCCCAGTTTTAAATCGCACTGTCAACATCTGGCTCATTTTGTAGGAGCACAATGCCTTGTTGCAGTACGTGGCATGGGAAGACACTGCATTTTTAATAGTCAGTAATTTACAATATCTCTGGTCTTTACTAACACTGCCAGCAGTTATCCCAGGCTCATCTGCTTTCCTTAGCTAGAAGACTTGTGGGAGTGCAAACCCTTGAAATCTGGTGACAGGTGAGGAAGCCACAGCACTTGAGGTGGAGACACAATCTTAACCAACAAAGGTAATTGTAGCCCTTTCACAAGCAATTTAATGCCAGTATTAGGACATGCCTTGCAATCTCATGTAAAATCCAGTATAACCTCCTGGAGAAGCATAGCTGCAACAGCAGTGTACATTTAGCTAATAATGTTTAGGAGGCTCATTTTGGTATTTTTTCTCACAGGTGCACATTTCTGGCTGTCATTAAAAGAAGCTTTGGTGATAAATTGTTTCTGTGGTTCTTCATGTCCATGATTATGCTTGCCCTCTGTCAAGTGGTCTGTTCCTTCCTGTCTCTCTTCCACCACTGCTCACCACCACTTGAGGGCACATTACTCGGGCCTCTGGGAACCAGGTCGGAACTCACTTCCAAAACATACTGTTTCACACTATTACATCTGCTCTGAATTGAAAAATTCAAAAGTAGGGAATCTAGTGCTTTGCTTGAAGACATCCATCTCTACAGGATTCATATTCATATCCATGGAAGCTGGCATTGCCCTTTACGTAGCGTTTGGAATGGCAGATATCTCCAAATTCTCATTGTCTGGAGGGAGGAAAGGCTGTGCCTGCCAGAGGTGACCTCGCTCCCCTCTCCTTGACGAGTGGCTTTTTGCAAGCAGGTCCAGGGCTACACCTTCAGAAATGCTGCTGTTGGATGCGTCACGGCACTCAAAAGCAGATTATGGCACCGTGACTCATTCCATATACATCTTTTCGTCCTAAGATGTGCTAAAAATTGTTTGCTGGGAAGTTTATTTCCCTTCTCACAGAGTTGAGCAAATGTCAGAGCACTGCATATCCCTTCCACATTTCCACGCAGTTTTTCTTCACTTTGTTCTGCCGGTATATTTAAATTGCTTTCGAGCAATTTCAGTTGTGCCATGTCGTGTTGAGTGCATTGGAAGGTTGCCCTCTGAGAGTTCCAGCAATATCAGTTTATTGACCCTCTGAAATGCCTGTTATATCTGCATTTTGATTCTTGAGGAGCTGTTTGAGCAGTTCCTGCGTAATGAAAATTACACACCCCCAAGGCTTAATACAAGCAGGCAGAAAATTTTGTTGTAGCCAAACATCTCAGCGGCTGTTAACAAGGTTGGTTAACACTGCCAGTTTCTGAGAAATTGAGAAGTCACAGAGTGCAAGCAAAAGGTGTGAAGCCAGGGTGTCCCCCGATCAGGAAAAAAATGATAGTTGTTTGCTTTACAAGGGAGAGTGAAGGGAGAGCCACTCACAGTTTCTGCACAAATGAGCGGGGACCTTTCTCTCCCACGACCACTCTGGGGGGCACGTGGGAGCACTAAAGAAATGTGAAAAATGGGGTCCCCGTACATCCGTGGGGAAGGACTTTCTGCCCGATTGGAATAGTGACAGGGAAAAGGGAAACGACTTTAGAAAAAATAGTAGGTTTACACCGGGCATAAGGAATAGAATCTATCTTTTGAATGTGGTGAGGGAGTGGAACAGGGTGTCCAGAAAAGCTGTGGCTGGCCCATTTCTGTGATTGCTGAAGTCCAGGTTGGACGAGGTTTGGAGTAACCTGAACTAGTGGAAGGTTTGTCTATCTAGAGCAGGTGGGTTGGAACAAGATGACATTTCCTATCTCTTCCAAACCAAACGACTGTATGATTCCGTGACTTTATGGCAGTCTTGGTTTTAGGAAAGGAAACATGCTCATCCTGTCAGAAAAGGAGCGATAATTTTTTCTGCATGGGAGACATAATGAGTTTGTGGTACAAATACAGGTCTTATGGAAAGAAAATGGAAAAGCACATTTGCCACCCTCTGAGATCCCTACATGGATATGCTAGGAAGGAGGGTGCCCAAGTTACCTGTCAAAACCTCCCTCCCCTTGCACTGTGAAGGCCAACGTCCTGATGGTCTCCCTGTCCAGGTGCAACAAGGAGAGGGATGGAAAGGAGATATAAATAACGCATCTCTTTGCAGCATTGCCCAGGGTCCTGACATCCCTTGAAAAACTGCAGAGCCCCTGCTAGAGGCAGAAAACATAGAGAGCCTCTGTGGGAGAGGAATTGCTATGAGACAGGCATAGAGAAAACAATATTGATTTAAACAGAAAATGGAATTAAAGAGAAGTATTGAAGGGCAGGAAATTGTTGTCCGTCTCACCAGGAAATTACTGTACCTTAAAGCATTTAAGCAGGCAGACCCCAAGGCAGCTGAGCAGACAGCCTAGAGAGGTTTATAAATAGTGATGCGCTGTATGAATTTGAGCAGTGGAAGGAGCAACATGAGCAGGCAGAGTTACACATAGGATTGTTGAATGCTTAGAGGCAGCAGACATCTCCAAAGCGGAGCAAACTCCTTCTTTTCATTTGCAAATTTGTAGGAATGCCTGATATTCTGCACAGCCCAAGGAGACACTGATGTGCACTCTTTAATAAATACTTAGCATCTCCCTGCAATCATCCTCGAGTCTGAATGCTTCTGAAGCTCTCTCTGAGGACAAGGTCAGACAAAAAATCTGGATGGCTTCCCCTCTGCAAACACATCCCAGTAATGCCGTCCTCACCTCCTTTGCCCCTCCCTTATCCTTCCTCCAACTTGCATTTTGGGGCTCTCAGCTAATGTTCATTTTTTCTACTTTTTCCAGTGCCATATCTCCACGGAAAGGGCAGTAAATAATTTCCCAACCCGAGGAGCTGTTATAAGGCAGCAGTTTTCAGTAGTGCATTGCCAGGTTCATCCTCCTTCTCGTCGTAGGCAGCACGAGCCTCTAACTCAAACCTCACACCGACACTCTCTGCAGCTCTCTGCATCACCCTCCGGATCTCCTGCTGGTTTAGCTTTGAAATCGTGCAAATGAGTGCAGCTATGCAAATAAGAAGGCTTTCCTCATTTTTCCTTGGAGGAATACAATATATACGAAGGCACTAGAGAGAAGGCACAGAAAGGCTTCTGGGTGGAAATATCCATAAAGTGACGTGAATGGACAAAAAAGAAGTTTTGCTTTGATCGTCCCAATTTTCATCACAGTCCAAGCTCTGACCATCTCAAAGGAGTGAGTGTATTAATGGTAACCCTAAGGAACAGGGAATAAAGTGTGTATTTGGAAACAGTTTCATAGCCTTAACCGTTAATGAACAGAGCAGATTTAACTCAGAGGGTAGAAATGTCAACTCAAGTATCTCGTCCTTTTCATCTGCTGGTGGTTTATAATGCATATTTCCTGTCAGAAAAAGCAGATAATTTAGAAAGGGTCTTCCATCAGTTTCCAGGCTTTCTCAAATGTTTGTCCATATGCAACTAGTTTAACGCTATATTCATATTTCTGCCAGTAATTACCAATTTAACCAGACGTTTTAGAAGTCGATATTAATTAGACATTTCTGTAGAGTCAGTTCTAGGACATTATTATGTCCTTTCCAGCTCAAGGTTAGTATATATACTTTCAACGTTCAAAAAAAGGCAAAGAATTATGAAAAAAGTCGCCTTCTATCATGCTGGGAAAAAATTTGGATTTTTCTTGGATTTATTTGACATCTTTAGATCTGGGATAAGTGTTCATGGCTACTCTTCAAGTTACTGTGTGGATGCTGGATAACATCAGTCCTAGGGACCTCAGGCTCAATGATTACTCTTCGGAATTTACGGTAAGACTGCAAAGAAAACAGTGTCTCCTGTGTGCTGTTAGTTGCTTCAGTGCCTCCTCGTGTTATTACCTGTGTAGTAACAGTGTCTTAAATGAACAGAATTTTAATTTTTGTAATACTTTACTGTAGAGTTTAGACTCCTGTAAACCTGACCAAGATTGCAAGAGCTGAAGGAGAGTGCTGCAAATTAAAGAGACAGTTTTCTTCCCAAGGTGTTTAACCCACTATGAGCCACCCCCTTCTCAATTTCAACAACTCTTGGCCAATTTGAACCCAAACATCTTAATAAGGACTATCAGGGATTTTCAGTGGGGAGCTGAAATTAGAACATTTGAGGTATGCTGGCACAGACTGATCACTGTGCACAGTGCCAGGAGAGTTTCTTCCCAATAGCAATTTCTTTTGATATAAGTCATTTAAAAATTGGGCTTTAAAAATTTTTTAATTTCTTTGTCTCTGTACCACAACAGCCAAAAGGGGTCCCGCTGTCTCTTAGTCCATTTTCCCAGAGAATGAGTATCACTGTAATTTTTCATTTTTGCTTTCACCAAATGCAGATAAAAAGCAGAAAACCCCATTGCTCACAGTACAACAAAATTCACAGAGTACTTCAGTCTTGTAAAGAAGAAGGAGAAGCAGATAGAGACGTCCATAAACCTTTACTATATTTCTGTGGTCCCGCACTTCTCTGCTGGTTTCAGTTGGGTCTTTGGCTGTGCTGGGAGAAGGGTCAAATATTTCCTTGTCGTTAACTTCTCAGAGGTAGGGTGGCTCAGCCAGATATACCACGTTGGATATTTAAGCCTTACATCATGAGGTTATGTCCTGAAGAAGGAACTGAAGTGCACACATTGCAAGGCTTAAATAATAATAGACCTGAGACTGCAGGGCAAGATGTCAGGTGGAGAGATCCTCTGCACTGAAAAATCATGGAAAGTGGACTGGCTAAGCCTATTCCTTACCGTTTGTTTTTAAAACACTCCGGTTTTTCTCGATCTTCCAGTTTTCTGTGGAAGGCTCCCCAAGATATATCTTGCTTGTCTTCTAGGGTTCTGAAGATCCTGCAGGGCTTAAAATACATCTGGACACTTCCGGTTTAGCTGACGTTATTAAACAGCCCTCCAAAATGACCTTTGTAACAAGCCAAGGTGTTGGCCAAGGATGCTGAAACACACGATATTGTGTCGTAGGTAAAGCACCAGGATGTTAAATAAAAGCAAAATGTGATCTAAAAATAAATATTAAAAAAATAAAGACATGGTCCTGCATATTTTTTTATTTTCATAAGAAAATACATAGAAATAACACTGTTATATGGTAATGTTGAACAGCAGTATACGGAAAAAAGGAGAAATTGCTGACAGTTAACTGAACAGGTGGCCAGGACCGAATTACAAGGCTAGTAATGGAAGCAGATTTTTTTGGCCAGTACTCACGGTATAAATCAACAGAAATGCATTGGCTCCATTTGAATCTTGGCAATGTTTACGGTGCAGTCAGATTTATCAATTTATCCATTTAGCTGCCCTTATATTTGAAGCTTAATAATAGAAGACAATTTAAAGAAAAAGAGGCTTTACTCATCCAGTATATGTCATTTAAATACAGAATTTTCAGGTGTTTATGCAGAAATCACGGAACTTATATGTATTATTTGAGAAATTATTTAATTAAAAAGCATTTTCTAGAGATCAGTGAGCTGCTTAGGCCATATTCCACTTGCAACAGGGAGGAGATCAATTTTTAAACCCGTGGGATCAGTAATTGTGGAGAGATTGACTGTGCCTTTTCCTTTTCTGGATCATTAACTTGGTCAAAATTTCTTTATTTGTTTATTTTTTAAGGCAAATTTTGTCACTCTAGCGCTGCTGCTTTTTATTATTTTTAAATGAATGAGGCATTTACCCCTGCTATCCATCCTGGTGACATAATATTTTCTTCCGTATTGCAATAATTTCTCTTTATCAACATACGTTTTTGCTTGTGTTGCATGTGTCATTCATACAGTCAGGGACTTGTGATAAAGAGCAACGACAACGTAGAAAATGGTATGCAAATCGACCAATCTACTGCGATAGTTTATTTTCTAAACATTCATATAACGGATTAATTAAATATATCAAGGTCCCGGAGAAGGACAGAGTCACTCCCTGCCTTTGCTCCCCAAAAAACGATGTAGCACTGTGACTGCAGGTGTCTTAAGAGGGCGTGACTTTGAAACACTAATTTGCAACAGTGCTTTCACATGCTGTACCTGCTCACGGTAATTAATTATAAACCTTGGTTTCAAACGGGAGATTTGGAACTGAAACCTGTTAACAAATTCAAGGAGGTATAACGCAAACATCTCTTGAAAGAAGAATTACTTTTGAAACTAGTAAATAAATTTTGCTGAAATATTAAGCAACCTGTTGGAGCAAAAGAGATATGATATTAAAAAATTCTTTTATAGTACTTGTCTTCCCAGTGAAATTTTTTATTAAATATTTGGAAAGACCAGTATGACTAATAAGGGGCATCACCCATCTGCGGTGGATTATTTCAAAGTAATAAAGGTCAGAAATATAGTCCTGCTGACATAATCTCTGTCTATGGAGGGTTGTTCATTTTAAGTCAGAAATGGAAAGCTTATCCATGGTCTCTTCTAGCATTTGCTGATATTCGGGCCCTTTGCATGCAATAAAAATTGTCTTTTGGATAATGACCTTAAAGAAAAACGCAAAGTGCATTTCAGTGTTGAAAAAGTATGAAACATCTTGCTGAAAAGGACAGAGAGCGTGGAGAATAAAATAGGGGGGAAATGACATTTTGTCTCTTTCAAAAATACCGAATTGTTGGAAAGTTAGAACATTTTGTTTTAATACCTTCAAATTGATACCAGTCTCATCATTGGAAAGCCTCGCTTTCTCCCTTATATAAATGGAAAGAAATTAATAAAAGGAAATCATTAAAATGTTTACAGTGAGTCAGAGCTTTCCATTGCAAGACAAACAATAGTTTCATGCAAACACCAAATTTTTCGTTTAATTTTTTCATCTAAATTTAATTGTTCTCATTTTTGTCAAATGTGACACACTTTGCCCTTGAGAAGAAAAATATATTTCCACTTCTACGGTTTCAGAGAAGGCAAATGGCAAATGCATTTTTTTTGAGGGAAATTAGGAAACAATGATTTAAAACTAGAGATCTGTCTTGGAATGAGAGACAACAATGTACAGTGCAGCAGACACTTGCAGACCCTCCACTCTTCCCACTATCTGTTTAGTTGTGTGCAATTAGGCTTCTAATTACAAGTAATAGAGTTTCTGCAGAGTTCTTGTGAGGCTGGGACTGTACTAGACCAATTCCCATTCCCTGAATGTCCTTTTGTCTAGATCCTTGTGTCCAGCCACGTGCCATGGGTACTTACCAAATCATATGTAGACATGCTCATGAAAAAAATCAAAGGCAAAAATAGTGGTTAATTGCAGATATTGGTATTCCTGTGTGTGATTGATATTTATGTACAGGCATATGGCATCAAATACTTCTTTAGACTATAATAACAGGCTAATTTCAGTATATTAGAAGATATATTTTCATACTTAATTGGAGTATTGAGAATATTTTAGTGTTTGTATGGATATACAAGTCTTTATTTTCTTTCTACCTGAAATGGATAATCCAGACGACAGCTGCGTACCCTATACGGCACTCTGACTATACAGAGCACATGTAATCTCATGGCTGTGGGAAGCTTTCGTGTGTTATCTGAGAGCTCACTGCTCTTCACCATTTAATTTGATTCTAGGGAAGCACAGAGGAGTAATGAGCTCCAGGACAGCTGAATGCTTACATTTGCAATTACACAGCAGAGTTTTTTAACAAAATTAACTCTTTGCATTAATACTTAAATTCTTAGAAATGTCTTACAATATTACTAATAAATAATGATGGTCCTTGCCACAAAAACTGTAACATAACATGAAAAGAAAAGAGAAACACAAAAATGAAGAACGAAGATGACTAGAAGAAGGATAAATATGAGAATGTTTTATGTGAGAAATGAATTTCACAGAGAACTTATCCATGTTATTCAATTATCTCACTCAGAAAAAACTCATTGTGACATTTTCTGCAACTATAATATGTGTGTTCGCTGACACTGGGAAAGAAAAAGGAAAAATTCCTATTGAAATCCACAACACTACTCTAGATTTAAAACAATTCTTCTGAAAAGCTCAGAAGATGGCCATTCACTTATATAATAAGCGTAGAAACTCAGCATTATAGAGGGTTTCAAAATATCTGAGCGAGGACAACCCAGAGCAGCCATTTTGCTAAACCAAAATGGAAGTTAAGAGCAGAAATATTTGGAAAGATCTTGCCTGTAAAAATAAATCCCCTGTGGGAAGTGGCAATGACAGAAAAATCAGCATTGTAACAGATGTCTCTTCCGCACTGGCAACACTAAAAACCAATTCGAAAAAGGAGACCTTAGCGCAGCTCCCAAATCTTCCCTGGAAATAAAAGCCACAGTAAATTTTAACATCTGTACTGATTGCATGGGAGAAAGCAAAACCAAGCTGTTTCCCAAAGCTGCTTTTTAAGTTTTATTTCCAAACCGAAAAATTTCATCCGCAGTTCTCTACTTTCTACATCTGTGAGCATGCAGGTCAGACCCTGAGAGGTGCTGCTTCTGCTGAGCCACTTATTCCTAGGGACAAAGCAGGAAATAGGGATCAGGATAACATTTGTGGGGTGTCCCAAGCAGGACTGAGCACTACATATCTGGTCTGAGCTGGAAAATTGAACACTACGGAAGATAGTTTTCATTCACGGTCACTTTTAATGACTATTTTAAGGCACTTTTGTCCTCAAAATAAGCACTCCATATTTGCACAAATTCCCTTATGTTGCCAGGCTTGTTCCCTTCTACAAAACACCATTAGTTGTGGGGTTGTCCCAGGGCATCGGAGTCCTTTCTAAAGAATAGAGTCTCACAAATATGATGACAAATATTTTAGTTTCTCTTTCTTCCCCCCGTCAGTAGTTACAGCACACTGTGGAGTGTTACAATCCCAAGCACGAGGGGCCCATATATCCCCTCCCACCCACGTAAAGCAGCACCCTGTGGCACTGCCTGAAATAAAACACCAATTGGCAAGATTCTGAAGATCAGGGAATTCTGATAAAATTCCCTTCCTAAACCGCTGCAGATGAAAAAAAGAGAAAAGTATGAGTGATTTGGATAACCTCAGAGGGGTCGATGTGAGGTTTCTCACATCCATAGTGGTAACAAAAGATGTTCTCATATTAGTTTAGAGGATGCGAGTTTCTTATAGTTCTCGGGATGCACTACTCACATGATTGAGAACTTGAGAAAGATTTAAAAACAAATCCCCGTGTACATAGGCTGAATAATGCTTAAAATATGTCCCCAGAGCTCTATCTGGTGAGTCTGTGCGAGCCATCGTGGGGGAAGAATGTAAAGACCTCTTTGCTTTCCTTTTATGGATCCTTAGTTTGTGTGACCAGCTGTGTCTAGGATAAAACAACAATCATTAGGTCTCAGTAGAGAAAGCTCCTGAGAACACTCACAATTAAATTTTATATTATTATTGGGATATAGGCAGATGTTCAAACACTTTATTGAATGAGAGTAGACTTAAGAAGGCAATTACATTCTTTTCTCTAACAAGACATATGGTAATTTCGAAGAACATAAATGAATTTTTTCCTTCATTTTTGGACGTGCATAAAACATGGCACAAGGAATCAAAGTGTACTTTCTCGCCCAGTCTAAGTAAGTTCCTATTTTTTCCACGCTCAGATCCTGCAGGATATTTTTCATATCTCCCCTATTAAAAGCCTATCGGGCTCAGTTTTATACTCTTTGAGCAGATTACTCTGGGGAACATGATGGTTTATGGAGATATACGTGCAGAGGTCCCAATAACAAAAATAACAGTTTGCCACTGTGAATCGAACAAAATAATAGATGTGGAGACATTAGCGTCGTTAATCTCTCCCTAGATCCAGACTTTTATCAGTCTGAAAAGGCAGGTCTCTGAATTATTAACCTTTCTGTATTGCACCCAGTTAACAACAATAGATTTGCTCTCTCCCATCCATTTTTAAGCCTAGTTGATAGGTAAACAAGAGGCACCTACTATCATTGCTGCAGAAGAAGCTTTGTCAGCAACACCTTAATTAAATTCTCTTCTGATGGTGAGGGTACTCCAGTACACAAAAACTGAAGTGCAGAGGTCATGCAACAATTATGAGCTCTAAGTGTTTATATCCCTCTCTCTGTTAAAAAATAGCCTTCTTCCCGAAACAGTGCTGTCAGTAACCTGACTAAATTCCAACATTTTACATTTGTCCAATAAGTCCCTCTCCTGGACTGGGCCCTCTGAATGGACCAGATCACGGCAGAATTTTTTTCCAAAATGCCACTGTGCAAGAGGATATACAGAGCATGCAGGCTCCTTTCCAAAATGTCCGTGCCACAGACAGCCATATACCTTGGCAAAGCCTGTTTGTAACAACGCTTCCATTCACACTTTCCTGTAAGCCAGTGCTAGATTATTGCTTTTCAACTGCAATGTATTGGCTCTGTCCATTTTTCCTGCCCAGACTGCTCACAGGTGTTCAGAGCAGTTTTGTCCCTGATGCAGAGTAAATGCTGAGTCTTGTGGACAGCTGCTGTGTTGAGTCGCTGTACAAATTAGTTTTTACAGAAGGCTCCTGTACTATGGTTCCACATGGCTTTTTCCTTCTGTTCCCTTGCCTTGCTGAATAACGAAATTCAATTACATTTTAGTCAGTCTTACTCCGCCTCTTCACTTTTGTGTTCTCTTTTTTCATTGTCTCAAGAAGGCAGGGAGATTAGATTAGCGTTACTTTGAAAACTTTTCAGAGAACTGCAGCTATGTCCATTCTCCTGCTTGTTTCGTGTCTCTTCCCTATCCCCTCCCTCGAACTGCCAAACTGATTTTTGAATTTTATCAATAGATTACTTATACTTTGTAACTCATACTCCCTTTTTGGAACACTGAGAAACACTTCCCTGAAATCATGATGGATGATGTCTTGTATTACACACTCAGATAGAAGCTTTCCAGCATGAATGCAGCAGTGACTCAGAAAGTCTAATCCAAACTTGGAGGGCATCAATCTTGCCACAGATTTGTTGTATTTCTGGTGTCTGTTATACCTAATTTTGTGAATCTGCCTTTTCCAGTCGATGACAAAAGAGATAAGGAGAGGTGCATGGAAGAAAAGAATGTTTTGAAAAGAACGTAACGACAAACACCAGAAGGTGTGCAACACAGGAAAGGTGAGCAATTCAGTGTGGAAAAGTGTATTTGGTGGAAAGGCCCCTTGAAGTGCTTTTTGCTGGACCTCAGGTCCCAGGAGATCTGGATGTCAAGGAATAGGCTACCAGCAGGAGGAAGATTTCAAGCATTTCTAGGATGGCAAAGAGCAGTGCTGGAAAACTTCAAAAGCCCTGCAATCTACCAGAACCTCTCCAACATGTACTCAGTCAAACTACCATTTTCACTTGGTAAATTTTGCCTGGAACACCTATCCTAACTGTTAAAAAAATTTGCCCAGAAATTTTTTCTGCAATGTTTTCCTTCTCCTTTTCTCTCGTAGAAGAAACAGGTTTGACCTACTAGCAGTTATCATAATTTGGTTCCAGTATATTGTAAACCCTGAACTGTATTGAAAAATATCTTCCAGTGACCCATCTGGCAGGCCCACTTTCATTTCATCAGCAGGTTTGTGTAAATGATCAGGTAGAATGAGGTCAAAGAAAACGAAAGTGCAATCCGTAACTGCTTTGGAGACATCTATTGATGCTTACTAGGAGGAAAGATTGCATCTCTTCCTACAGAGAGGGCAACTGCAGCCACCTCCTTCCTATCTCTGAGAGAAAGGCACAGAAGTGCCTTATCGACTGGGAGATGTGTCCTCCAGGTTGTCTCTTGGTGATGAACAGATTTCATGACACCTGTATGCTCTGCCTGGAGAGAGAGACTGAACTCCTGGATATTGAAAGAGGACAGAAGATGGAGTTTTTTGTCCTTCACCTTTCTGATGATTCCTGTTGCCTACTGATAACACAAAACAGAAATGACCTATGGTATAGCAGACCACAAAATCTTCCTGTCGCAAAATATATTATTATTTTTAGTTGAAGAAAAACATATACCAGGGCTTTCCAGCCTGCTGGGAAACATCCCTTACACTCCCATTTCTTAGGTAAACTTCCTAAAGAAGTTCTTAGTAGGCAACGCGTCATGAGTGAAAGACTGTCACACGTTTTCTTTTATAGGTTCTTTGCCTGGGAGTCACTCTTGAAAAATACCTGACAATAACAATACATAGATATATCCTGGATTGACGGCACCAAAACCTAGAGGGACATTTAGAACAAACCTGCATATGCCCTTGGTATAGGGAAATGCTCCAAGGGCAGGCCAAGAGGGTTTGGGTGCACCCTGCTCATGGTGGAACAGGAGTTCAATACCTTCTCATGTCCTTTGATTTGAACTCCAGCGTCCTTAGTGAAAGGCCTAAGGAGCAGAAGAGAAAAATTCTCTCAGAGTGCTCCTTTGTGAGCTGTTGTTCTGGGCTCGTGTAGGGATCAGCCCAAGGAAAATATCCCATGGATATAACATGGACCGGTGCTCTGGCTATCCTTCCTCCCAGCTGTCCCAGAAAGTCGGCTGAAACCCCACAGCTAAGACACTGCCGCTTGCTGGCTGACAGCTGAGGGTATGCCTTCCCCGTTTGCTTCAAGGACAAAAAAGATGGCCACCAATTTATTTGCGGAAAGGGTCTACCCTCAGAAATTCTGGGAGCAGCTGTTTAGGGAACAAAACTACATTTTCTCGTCAGATTACAAACTGAATTTTTTTGGCAAACAAATGTTAATAACAGTCTCCACAACGGCAGTTTCACAACAGATTTTGAGCCTCTAAATCAATGCTTGTTTATGCTGTGCATTAAACAAGCTACTCACGGAAAAGCATTTCTTTTATATTCAATACAAATAGATCCACCTTTCTGGAGCATCACCACCTTCTCTGTCACACTCCTCTCATAGACAGGGACTCCTTGGATAAGCTAACACACTTCTTTATCTCTAATGAGGTGACCACAAAACCAGACCAATTAAAGGTGTCAAGTAGGAATTTTCATTAGAAGAAAAATCCAGGGTCAAAATATTTTCTCATGATTAACTCTTCAATGCTACTGTGCAATGTAAACACATATTTCGGCTCCTTCATATATACTTGACATAAAGTTATTAATTAATTTTAAGGGAATTATGCCATCATAAGCTCAGCTCTGCATGTCACCGTAAGTTGTTTCTCACACCAGAGAATGACTTTCGACACTGTTAACCTGTACATATAATAGGCAGATCATACTCTTAATGTATATTACCCCATAAATAAATTATCTTCGGTAAAGGTCTATCTTAATTATGTGGTAGGAGACTTTCTGTATGCACAACAAAAAAATCCAGGTTTAAATGACCGCACATGGTTCTATGTTTCAGTCATAAGAATGACTGGCAGTTATTTATTTCCTGCAATTTGATTATCAGCAAATAAATTCTTTCAGCTTCTTATTTCCTGGTATCATAATCAGTAGTGTCAACGTGGATTTGCATGCACAAAAACACTGTCAATTCAATTCAGTCTCTCAAACAAAAATTCTTTGAGCCTCTCCAGCTGCCAGTGTTCAGATATTTATTCATCGCCCTCCAATTTATTCTGTTGCACAATTTAATTCCCAATCTCATTGCTCTTTTTATTTCCAAAGATTTACTCAAGGAGACTATAGTTGGCATGCTGAGAGAAAAGTTCTGCAGTCACGAGGCACAAAGGTGACTCAGAGATGATGCCTGTTTCTTGATATCCTGCAATCATCCATCTCTTAGTCACGGTGAAGGGCTGACCAGGATCAGGTCAGCCAGGATCTATAGGACGCAGCACATCAGCCATCCTTACACACAGGCTTTATCTGAGGTAATTTTTCATTTTCAGAGTCTCAGGGTGCTTTTGTGAGCACTGATGGGGCTGTGACCAATATACTTCCGGCGGCAGCAGGCTGGCGCTGGTGGTCCCAGAGCAACTAAAATTAGGAGAGATAAGGCATCGGTATGGAAAGATGTTTGTCAGCAAGGGAATCTAGGCACTGCACCACGTCTTGGACTTGGTCCAAGAACTCCAGGAATCAGAAAATCAGCTAAAAGTGAGTGTGAAACATTATCTGACGCTCCTTGGCAATAATTCAGTGTTGTCCCTTCACTCTGCCCCATTAGCTCTGAAGGGCTCTTTCTCCTCCTCAAAAAGCTAGGAAAATGAGTTTTATGATGCATATCACTGAAGGAAAACAGATGTATTAATTAGACTTCCCAGAAGTTAATCAATGGCTGCTACGACCTTGGGATGGAAACACAGCTATTAATATTTCCTCCCATGTTTTCATTTTTTTGGGATTTTTGTTTGCTTTTTTATCAAAAGAGAACTATTTGAGTATCTCTCGTTAGCAAGAGAAGAATCTTCCAATTAATTAACACTTCACCGTTGTTTTACAAAGCACAGGTTTACAATATATCCACCAGTTACTGCACAATCCCTATAACAAAAGCCTTGTGATTGGGTCAGGTAAAGAAGGGCTGGGATTAAATATCGCTTTAATAATTGTCTTAACAGAAAAGCGATATGACTGAAGAGAGAGAACAGCCTTTAAACCTGAGACAATTCACAGCTCAGTGAAGTCTCAGTGACTTAAAATATTTCGGTAGTGGTTTAAATAAGAGTAGAGTTAAAGTAAAATATTTGTCGAGCATCAACTGAGCAAAGGGGGCAAGCCATTCAATGAGTTATTGGCTAATGCATTCATTTAATCCTGATTCGTGCACCTTCAGCATTTTGGAAGCCCTTTGTGTCTGTACGGATTTCATGGGGATTTTGCATCCTTCATTCCCGTTTTATCTAGGGAGCTGTGGTTAGGCAATCTAATAGACATCGGCCAGAAAGACTGCTGGTGCTGATGGGCTCTGGGAAGAAGTTCGTGACTATATCAAGGTTTTTATATTTTGGTCTCCTTAATCTATGGACAGGAGAGGGGCTTAGCTGTCCAGCACTGCTTGTGCACTCAGGCAGTGAAGGATCTGCAGCCACATCCAAATTCAGTATCTGGTTTATTTGCGCTGCCTTGCTAATGACTTGTGTTTACACCAGCACAGTATGCTTGCAATTATTTCTGTAGAAAAAGTGGAGTAGTTGCTAATTCAGAGGACATCTTGTTTTAGATTGAGCACCTTCAGTCTATGCTTTTTTCAGATGCCAGGCAGATTATTATTTTGCATTCTAAGCTTTACATGTCTTTAGACACCACTGCATCCAAAGGAAAATATTTTGAAAGTATTTGCAGGCCTAAGCTAGCTGAAAGACTTTAAGCAGTGTAAAGCTTAAAGTTAAAGAACAAAGAGTTTATTATGTAAACTCATTACATAGGTTTCAAACTGTCCATTTTCTTGTAACCTGGCTGTTATAGAAAAATCTGTCAAAGTGTACTAAATGTATCACTGTCTGAGTGGTCTTTACAGGGAGTGTTATCGTTTTTCTTTTAACATTGCATCAGTAAAGCAATCCCAAACAACCTATAAATGCCAGAAGATGCCTATTTACTCTCATTGGATTGAAATTTCGAAATGAAAACTGATCTTGATAAAACGAGAAAAGTAGAATAGTAATGCATAATACGCATTTGATTTTACTTTATGAAGCATTGCTTTTTTTCCGGGATAAACAGCATATTTCAGCTATTTATTTATGGTGTAATATTTGCAAACTGGAAGCTATGAATCAGGCTGTTGTTATTTCATTGTCTTTAACATCTGATAACTTCAAGAGTTTTTTTTTTTTTAAGTGAATCAAAGCTGAGGTCTATACTACCCTGAACATTTATTCACTTGAACATAATTTTGTGTTAAATACACCAAAATTATGTCAGTAGATGCCTGCTGCCTTGACTTTCGGAAAGTATCTGATATGGCAAAATGTCAGAACTTTTATACAGGTAACAGGTGCTGAGTTGATAACGTTAAATAAACTGGGAGATCCCTCCCCAGCTAGCAAGATTTGGGATAGACCTGTGCTGAGGCATCTCAGGCAGTTTTCTTGTTGGTCACACACTTCCCTGAGAGAACAACTGCAAAAGGTCCCTGTTCTAGAGACAGCACAGATCAGGTTCTAATAGTTTATCATTTATTTTTAACTTTGTTACTGCAAGCAGCCATCAGTTGTGCTTTGTCGGCAATGCTCGCATTTATTAGGCGCTTGTCTAGAATATTTATCAGTGCTGCTCTGTTTACTATCATTCTAAATGTTACTGATATTTCTGTGCTTATTTTGTATAGCTTCTGTTGTCGCAGTGGACAAGGTCTAACAGGAAATGACTGTGACCTGCACGTTTTTCAAATGCTACCCGCCATGTGCTCTACGTTTGATGGTCTTTGATGGCTGAGAATCTCCCGCCCTGAGGTCAGTTTTTGGCAGCCAAGAGAGGCACCATAAGGGATGATGCAGTCTCTGCCCAGAGGGAAAAAGCATTCTTCTTTGCATAGATGCTGACCACCAGGGTGAATAAAGGGCAACCTCAGATTGAAAGATTTCTCAAGCATTTAGCCGGTTCAGCAGCCGAAGTGTGGAGATGCCCATCCATGCCTGGCCTTTCGCACTATTCCCACCTGCCCTTTGACAACACAACAGAAATATATTGAAACCAGATTTCTGATCAATTATCTCCCCGTTCTTAATTCTTGGCTCTTCCCCTGAGTGCTGCTTCAGCCAAACATGCAGCAGAGCCCAAGATTCTGAATTAAATGAAGTCTGGCTGCTGATGCGGCATCATCTAGCAACTTGGCCATGACAGCAGGGAACAGACTTTTTTTTTACATTTACTCATTCAGCAAGAGGAATGGTTATCAGTCTTAGCTCATCTGTGCATTCCTCTCTGTCTGCAGCCACAGTTCAGAGGAATTTCTGAGCATCTTGTCCGTCAGTGACTTCCACGTCAAGCAGGCTTAGTGCCTGAGAAGGGACCAGGGAGGAGGGACAAATTTTTGATTGGGGTGAGCAGTCGTGGGTGCCTCACCCACGGAGTATGCCTGGTCTGGAAAAACTCACAGGGTGCCCAGCAAGGGTGATGAAGATCAGGTTTAGGAAACAGACTAAAGTGTTCAGCATGTTCATTCTTATCTTAGGTTACAAGGTCCCTCACTTTTGTAGGATTTTTCCGTATTTAGTTAGTTAATTATTGTGATCTTGTTCTGAATCCTGACAATTTTATATAACATCTTAATTCAGGGATTTGCCTGGTTTTCCCTATAAAAAGGAACATCCTTTAAGAATCCTCAACTGTGGATCACAGGTTAACTGCAATGGCTCTTGCTGTGACCTAACTTACAGCAAATAAAGACTTGAGCCGATCAGGCCAATATTTCATTTAAATGCCTCTTCTGTTAGTCCTGCCTGAGGCTTTCTTTGGCTTGTTTGGGACTTTCTTTTTGGAATACAAAAAATATCAGCAATAGGGAAACTGCAGGAAAAAAAGGAGAGGAGGTCAATTCATCAAGGACATAGTAAGCCCATAGCAGCAACTTCCAGCTTTAACTGTTCTCTTGTGTGGAAGGCTTGCATCATTTGCTATATCTTGATATAAAATATCAAGACAACAACAACAATACTATTCCTTATTATCATATATGTCTTTATCTTATAAAAAATTTAGAACTCTTTCTATTCTTTATTTTCCTACAAGAAAATTTGACAGGGATGTATTTTGAGAAATGCTGACTCCAAATTACAAGCCATCAACACCAAGGAAAGTCCTGCTATAGAGAGGAAAGGATGAAATCACTCCTTGGCCTTGAATTACCGAAAATGTGCTTGATTTTCCAGCCTTTGCTGCCATAAAGTTTCTTGACAGTGTCACTCAAACTCATCGGAAGCCAGGTCAAGCAAAGCATATTAACCAGCAACTGAGCTCTGCTATTTTTTCTCCTTGTTCCCTTTTCCTTAGCAGATAGACAGAACTTGGTTTTGTGCTCTTTGCTGGATTTTTTGGATGGCCATCGTCTGTCACACAGGGGTATCAGTCACTGAACATCTTGCTGTGCTTTCCTTTGTACTTTTTTCCTACAGTGATGCATCAGGTAAACAATGCTGGAAAAACTTCAGGTCATAACATGAGGTGTGAGTGCTGGTCTTTCCAGCACAGTCAAAATGTTTTCCTTGGCTTAATGATTAAAACAAGAAAGCCCTCTAGGATTCAGATACCGGACTATCTCCTTCCCAGTATGCAAAACCTTTTTAGACAATTTATGGATTTCCGTGAGCTGCAAGTTTTACATTCTCCTAAACATTTTTCAAATGTTTAAAGCAATCAAAAAAATAAAAATTTGAAGAACAAATGATGAGCACACGTAATTAGGAGACCAAGAGTCTGCACCCCTACCCCTGGCTTCATGCCCCGAGAGTGACACTGGGTAAGATCACTGTTAGATGACACGTGTTCACAATAGGATATTTTTTTGAGCATTTTTCTGGAAGCAAAATACGGACAGCGCTGATGAGCACACGGCTGGGCTTTGGCAACATCCTTGCCCCTTTCGAAGAGTATCCAGACTCCTGGTCCTTGGCCTCTGCTTTCAGCGTGTTGCAGGCTCAGGCACGTACCAGCCAGATTGGGGATCCACGGCTTATGCTCAGACATGTGTGCCGTTTGTACTCGGTTTGTATCTTCTCCATCATTAGTACATGGAAGAATAAATAGATCTGTCAGTTAGTTTCAAAGCGGAAAACATTTTGTTCCAGCACCTTTCTTTCCTTAAGATGATTAGAATAGGTATACTATTTTTATTCAGTGTATGAAGTTACAAGACAAATTAAAATAATAGCCGGCTCCAATTGAGATTTCCACAAATGGATTCGGTTTATTTATTTTGATTTCTTTGACTGAGATATTAAATTGATTTGACTAGTCACATACTTAACAGGGCAATGAATTATTCACAGGAGATTTTAAATTGCGTTTTATTTAGCCTGCAAACCCCAGTGAAACTTGTTTTCATGGAGGTTACTCAGGGTCTGGAGACCTGCCCAGAGACACACATTTAGGTCTTCTGGGCTATATGTCTTCAACCTAAAGCATTTGGTAGTTCAGGGCTCTGCGATTAGGAACACCTGACGTGAAGCTGAGGTGTGGTAATCCTAAAGGGAATTATCCTGCCTCACAGAGTTACGCAGATACTGGGCGTGGTAAGCTTTTGGCTGAATAAAGACTCCCAAGTAGTTTCTTGTGCTCCAACATGCTCTCAGAGCTGTCAGAAGTTAAAACTCAGCTCTGCTGAAAATTAAAATGGTTTTATCCTCCTCCCAGACAGTCCTGTACAAAACAACTCCTTGCTGTTAGAAAGACAGAATTCAATCTTCTTAGAAAAGGCCAAGCCCCTCCTGCTCCGTGCTTGATGCATCCCACTCCAGATTTCCTCTGCACCGTGGGCCTTCCTAGACCCTCCAGTTCTGTTGTGTACACAGGAAAGCAAAAACTAAAGCAGTCAATTTTTGTAGCTCCAATTTTAGCATTATTTTCACAGATACTGTTTTGCCAGAAGTCCACATGACACAAAGAAACCTAGTAGGTCAGCAGCTTGAAAATAAAGTCTAATTTTATATTTAGGCAAGTTATATAAGTATTTGCTAATTAAGAAAAGTGTTTGCCTATATTTCTCCCAGAAGAGAAAAACACATGCAGTACTTGAAAGGTCCCTTAAAGATACAACCAGAATTACTCAGTATTGCCCTTTCCATAGAAGATTTATAAGAAACTTTTATAGGCCACATCAATATTTAAAAATAAAATCAAGTGTTATGTTTGAAAACATAGTGAGAAATGTTTTGGGTTTTAAGTAGCATAAGATGATAATGTCAGCAGCTCCACTAACAAAATCTCTGAAGCACTTGAAAGGACCCAATTAAATTAAGAGAGATTTTCTTGTTTTCTGCACTTCATGCTGTAAAAAATTTTCGATGACATTGAACCAGTAACCAATTTGCAAGCTATAAAGTGGCAATAAACTTTTAAAAAGGCCTTTGTTCACTCTGTGTGAATGATTAGTGCAGTTGCTTCTGGTAAATACTTTAAATTCTGTGAAGTATCTTCAGTCAACGGGACAAAATACTGCTCAGGACAGTAAGATATCTGCTTCTGGCTGGAGGGTGGAGTGATGTATTTCACATTACTCAGCATGGAAAGATTGTAAAGGTGCAAATCTCGTCTTTCCTTTGTGAGAGATCAACCCAGGCAGAGGAGGAGGGTGATCATGGAGTGGCTGGGCAGACCAAGCAGAAGGCTCCACTGTTGCACAGAGTGGTGGTGTGGATGCTGTGATAAACTCAAGTTGCCATTTCATTTAATAGCAAAGATTAATGGATTATAAAGATTTAATAGTTAAGAATGTATTGATTATAAATAACCAAATGTTTACAAATGACAAATCAATCAACTGTACATTAGAGTTTAACAACTCAAAAATCTGTTTTTACATCATAGTTAATAGTTACCTATACTGCACCTTATTGATGGGCTTTAATATCCATGGATATGACACATTCAGTGTCTGGTTGTGCTTTCAGCTACAGGATTTGTCTTGGAGCTACAGGATGAGAAACATACCCAGTGAGCCAGCTTTCATCCAGTATTAGTATCTTTCTTACAGGAGATCTTTGTTAACTCTCTGCTAATTGGAAAATACTGGCAGAGATTGCTGAAAGTTTCTTTCTTCTATGGCCCTGTGAAACAGGACAGGTTATCTTTCTAGTTCAGTCATTTTGCTGCTTGCAGGCTTGCCTGAGCAAAACTGTTGTTCTCGTCTTCCCTTTGAATCTTTACTATCACTAGAGACTTTCAAACTCTTTCACCACTCCTGAAAAATCTGGCTGCCTTCACTTTTTTTATAGATTTCTGTGTTTCCTCAAGGTTTCTTGGTTTATTTATTTAACCATCTTTGTTCCAGTTTGTTCTGCTTGATAATTAAGTCCTTTTATTTTAATCATCTTTTTTCAAACAGAGAATTCATATGCATGAAGGATGGCTCTCAGTAGTGAGGAAAGGAAGCTACCGAGTGCTTTGGCCACATTGCCAGCAATGAAAAATACAGTTTTTGATTGACTTGCAGACACCCTTTAGCATTCATCAACTAAGGAAAAAGTGTTAAAAAATATAAAAAATTTCTTCTCAGACCTTCATTTCAACTAATGTGTTATTTATGTGACTTTACTAGATGTAACTGATATTATTGTTATACTTTCATCTTTTTCAGGGAGAAAAACTGCCTTTCCCAGAACATTCTGAGTTTTCTAGTCCTTCCAGTCTTCTCGGCCTTTCCTACTCCAACTGATCCTTAATTTGTTCCACCTTATACCTGTGGAGCTGACATCCCCTTCCAGAGCTAGATGGTTATGAACTTATCTGCCTTCATCTGAAAATGAAATTTTCACAGCAAACTACACACGATAAACAGACCTCAGTATCTGAAAAATATTACTCCCTCCTGTTGCTCTGTTACTATCAGAGTCCATCCTTCATTAATGCAAGTCTTTTCTATATTTTGCTGGCTGAAGAGGGGTTTAAAACGAGTCTGAGTAATAGCTAATCTTCTCCTGACATCTCCAGACCTACTGCGGCACTCCTCATTGGAATTCACCCGGCATCCGTTACTTAATTTCCTAACCAGATGAAGCGCGGTGGATTCTGGCCTGCCTGCCTGGCTCTGGATCTTTCCTTGCAACAGCAGCCTGGGCATTAAAAAAATGAAGAAAAATACTTATGAGGTCTTTTTCAGCCTAATACATTTTTACTAGAATTAATAAAACATACGCAGTTTAATAGATGAAGACTTACTCATTTTCTGGAAAATATCTTGGTGATAGTGGTAATAAAACTACTCACATTTGCCCATTTTGTGCTTAGCATTATTGGTGTAGCTGTGAATCACCTCCAAACAGGGTTCGGAAAGCCAGTATGGCTCCTGAAGGCAAAGATTTTAGCTGAATATATAAAGGTTCTCTGCAGTTTATAGTTTTCTGAGATTTATTTGTATCAGTGTCATTTTTACCACGCAGAGTACATGGAAAACATGAGCAATAACAGGCATCACATCGGGACTGTGAAAATTAACTTATATCCATGCTTACCACAGATGACAAAGAGAATTTATGAAAAAGACCTCTGATTTATAGTGAACAGTTCTATCCTTGGGAAACTGGAGAATTAATAATATCCAGAGAAACTGTACAGATTTAAACACGTGGTGATATAAATCAATAGATAGGGCTGCAGGTCCTGAAGATGCTCTGACTCTTCTGCCTGCAGAAGCAGATAGGGGAAGACCTGAAGGGAGGAAGCAGGTCAGACAGCTTCAAACTAGAGGCCACAGCTAAATCTAGCAGGATCTGCAAATCAGAAGTGGTTATGACCTAAAACCTACAGGAATACTACCAGCAGCTGGGATGTGGCAAGTGAGTGTGCATTCCTTTTCCCTTGCCATGGGCAACCTGTCAAATTAGTCTACATTTGGGACTAAAGCTGTGACACCAGTCCATGATGGGGAAATGAAGCAGGCTAGGAAGCATTAAAATCTTTTCTTCTGCAAATCATAATTTTAAAAATAGTTTTATATTTAATTATTTACATTTTACCTCCTTTCTCCCCCCCTTCTTGCTTTTTCCATTCTTAAAGTCATTCTTTATTAAACACATATAAAATCCTGCCTTCGTAAAAATCTTAACACCTCTTCATACAATTTGTAACTTTTTTTCAACCCTGAAGATGGCAAGTTCATATTCCATGCTTTGTAGTGCTTTATAATGCCAAGCTGTGTTGATGAATCTCTGTGCCATGGAGATCAACATCAAATCAAACCAGACTACACTCAGGAAATTACATTCAGTGAAAAGCTTGGGTTTTTGGTGGGAGTTAAGTAAATTTGTGCTTTTTCTGTAAAGCAGGTTAGTTACCAGGATCCCCGCGCACACACACCATGTCAGCCTAGTGACACAGCAGGGACATGTTTTTCTTGGGTGTTACCTGGGGAGAAGGGGTTGCTGAGCTCCAGCGCACGGTGGGAACACAGGACAGCCCTCACTTGGTGCCACCGTGTTGGATGCTCCTGGCAGCGGTGACATGGAAGGAGGAAAAAGTGCTTTACTCCGACTTGGCTATGCAGAGAGGTTTTGGCTTCACGGGGACCTGGGGGAAGGTGGTCTGAATTCCTGGCTGGGCTCAGCCCACCTCCCAGTGTTCCATGCACCTCATGGATAGTTTATCACCCACTAAGACCCTTCAGACTGGAGGAGCATGGTCTTCTGGTCACTGTTTCAGCAAGACGCAGAGCGTGTTCAGACACTATGAGAATGGGTGTCCTGTGTTGGGCATCAGTCACCTGCCCAGTGGCAACACGTGGGAGGATGGAAAGGACAGGGAAGAGGATGTCTGCAGCCCCTTTACTGTTCCTGGTAAATTCTGTGATGCATCACTGCTATCCTCACTCCACTAGATCTCCTCCACGCTAGCAAGGATGGGAAAACCTCGAATAGCTACATTCACTGGATATTAGAAAACATTTTAAATTTTTTTTTCATAGCCATAGTCCAGTTTTTGATAGAAGATGATGGCAGTATTTCTGGATGATCAACATGGCTTCTTGCACATTCCTGATGAGCAGAAAGCCCAAGTCTGTCATGCAAGAACTGCTTTAAATTCACAAAGTCAAATTGTTTCATGCTTGTGTTTGGAGAGGCAGAGCACTAAGCACTTTATTTCAATAGGGAAGCTAAGTTTACATTCAGATGTTTCAATGATAAAAATATTTTATTATATGATTAAATTTTTACTTATGAAGCTCTTGCTTCACCAAATCATCATCTCTGTTACCTCTTTCATAATTCAAACTCTCAGCTTATATTCCTCTGGGAAATGTTTTTTCTTCTGTTAATTTTTTAAGACAGGGAAAACTCTTTATTTAAAAAGCATTCTGCCTCCACTTCTTTGACTCTTACCTGTAACTGATATAAATAGAGGTATAATTAGACATTTAGAAGTCAACATATCAAGCTTCTTAATTATGATTTCCCTATTGAGTTAATGTCCTCGTAAATCTGCAGGAGATGTGATTGCCTTTTCCAGGCATAATTGCATTGTCTATCCTATAGAGGCTTTCCAAAGTAATCTGAAAAGCTGAAGGCATTTATTAATTGTAATAACCACCAATGCACAAAACAGGTATTTGTCCTTTCTTGCTCGTAACTTACCAATCTGCAGGCAATTTACAAAATTCCTCAAACTGCCTATTTGCATCTCAGGCATTTTTTTTAACCCTAGCTATAAATTTCTTAAAAATCAGGCATGCAGAATTATGTATCATATTCCATGACAAATACCATTTGTATCTCACATTTTTAGGTGTAGTATCTTGGTTCCAATATTTTCATAACTTAGGGCATAGGTTAAATAAATTAGATCATAGCTACCTACAGCTATCTAAAAGCACCACTATTGAATTTTAGGCTATTTCCCAATGCCTCAGGAAATAAACAGGCCTGATTATCCCCTTTCAGAGCACAGCAATATTCCCCGGGAGCAGACATACAGCATCCATCAATGAAGACTACTAATTAACAGGGCACATATTGCTGATACCTGATTTTGCAGAGTTTTGCAAGGAGTGATTAATTATAAATAGCTTGATAATCAAGAGCAGATTAGGAGGGAGTGGGTTTGTGATGTTGGATCAGGTAGCCTCTCTTCTCAGCTCTTTTCCTAGTAATAGGTCTCCCAACCGTTTTCTCTTGTGACCGTGCCGTGCTCACAGACGGGTAGGTGAAGGAGAAAGGTAAGGAGGCAGCACTCATGGCAGCGTGGGGGAACTGTCCCCACCCCTTATGCCTTCTCATTTGGTGTTCATCTCCCCATGCTGGGCTGCAGTAGCTGCACATCTATCACGGCTCACATAAAAGGGGGCTCCTTTGCCAAGCTGCCAAGAGACACACCCCCTCACCTCATGAGAGCTAATTTTGGTTCTGAAGACCAGCAGCTGTCAGGTATGTGCCCTAGCAAGAGCTGGGACCATCCAGGATCTGATGACAAAGCCATTCATTGGGAGGCTCTGTGCCAACCCAGTTGCCATTTCCACATGGGAATTCACATACAGTTGGGCTGTTTGCACTACTTAACAGGGAGTTCATTTGCTTTAATCTAGCTCTTTGGATGTCTTTGTTTGGTGGGCCTTTGAATACCTCCCAGGGAAAGGAGGTCCCACCTTTGCCTTGCTGAATTGGTTGGTGCAGGCAAATTCAGATGATTGCTTTCCTGCAAAAAAGGCTCCAAGAACACAATGGTAGCCCATGGCATTGATCTAGGGGAGTGAAAGTGTTATTTTAACATCTATTACTATTGGAGGTTCTATCTATTTTACTTTTTGTTTCTCTCTTCTTTTTGTAAAAATACATAGTTTAAAGATGAGAAACTTTGGAAAATTTCTCATTCAAATTCTTTCTTCTTCACCTTTCCCCCTCCTCATTTCCAAGATTATGTAGGTTTACTGAACCCTTTGCTTCTTCCAGCTGATCCCTTCTCCATCCACGGTGCTATCTTAGCAAGAAAATCCTCCTCCTCACATCCTCCTCCTCTTTCCTTTTGATGTTCAGAAACCACAGTCGTGGGCAGGACTCCTTGTACTGAGGTTCGTGGGCATTTTCTGTGGTCCGAGTTATTTCTGAAACTAATTAGCTTATCAGCTCTTTTTGACAGGATTTGTTGGGTGCCTGCTGAAGGAAAAAAAAAGAGCAAAAGCTTTGAACCTTTAGAGACAAATCAAATTGGGGTTCAAGCCCACGTAACTCCCCTGCTGCACAGAACCTCCCCACCATTCCCCTGCACTGTGGAACAGCTCTTCCTCTGGCACCTGCCTTCTCTCAAATTGCTGTGCAAGATGTGCAAATGTTATTTTCCTTTCTGCTGTCAGCTCTTTTCTCCACATCATCTACTACTTCAATGCTTTGAAAAAGGATCTCTGATGTCTGCTTTCAGATGAAAAATTACAATCCCTGGATAACCAAGTTAATGTTCAAGCACATTGATAGGGAAGCTGTAATTTCAAGATGGCATCTTTCCCTCTACTGTGTTGAGATTTATTGAAGATGAATGGAACAACTGAGAAGTAATTTCTTAGTCACAAGTT
This sequence comes from Edolisoma coerulescens, assembly GCA_013397115.1. Lineage (NCBI taxonomy): Eukaryota > Metazoa > Chordata > Aves > Passeriformes > Campephagidae > Edolisoma > Edolisoma coerulescens. Next base: position 587,937 of record VWZW01006017.1, on the reverse strand, counting down.
TCAATAGATACGCAAGGAAATGCCCTGATAGTCCATTGAGTATCTACATTAGACATTAACTTGTGCGAGTGCTCTCGTAGCAGTGTATCTGCTTTCATCTTAGCATGAAAAGATGAATGTATTTTTCCAGGAATTCTCAGAGGGTTACTTTATTTGGTTTTGGTTTTGTAAGATCCTATAGTTTCTCGTCTTTAAGTTAAACTAATGTGTTCAAACCTTTTCTTTTAAGCCCTGCATATTTACATGCATTCAGATATGACTTATAGACAACCCTGTGCAGATGAAGGAATGCTATTCCTGCTGTCTTCCTGCAGCAGGGCATTCAGGGGAAACCAGAGAACTGGAAATTAAACCTAGAAGTGTAATGTTGCCAGAGGACTGTTGTGAGCATACGGGTGCCCACAAGGGCTGTTGCACAGCGTATCCAACCAGCAGCTCATGTGGTGGCAGATTTCAGTTCAGTCTTGTGGATTTCCCTTACTTTTCACCTGGGTCTAAGTCCTTTCAAATATGTTGAAAGAAGCTTCTGACGTAGAAATTTTGCCCAAAGAGTATGCAGATTTTTTGCTGTTTAGAAATACAAATTGTCTCTTAAGAGGCCGTGATCAGCCAGTTGATTTTGCTGAAGAGCTGATTGTCATAGAGATAAAGCTCCATGGTACACAGGACAAAATGGAAGTGCTGGCAGCCCTTGAACACGGTGCCATTTATGCCAGAGTTATGATAAATGCTCTGAAAAACACTTCCAGTTATTTTAATTTACTTTTTCTCTGCATCCCTGAACTCTGATCACTTGCAAATTGAAGTGCTGTTAAAAACTTTAAGTACTCCATTAATTTTCAATTGCTCTGAACTCTGCAAGCCCAGAAACCCAAAGCACTCTTGAAAATCTGTAGTGCTGCAATTACTTTGAATCGCTCCAAAAATGTGGGTACAAAATCCATTTTTTTGTTTATTTTTTTACGTTCATGTTTTCCCTTGCAGTGCAGCAAACACACCAGAGACATGAATTCTTCAGCCCAGTAGGAAAAAACCACATCATTCCAAGAACAACTCTTCATCCAAATTGTTAAAATAAAAAAGGAACAATTTTGAGAAAACTTAATAATGCACAAGGATTGTCAGAAAAGATGTGTCTCCACCCACTCCTATCCACCCTAAATCTTAGATGCAAACGTATAAAGCAGAAGTTAGTTTGAGATGATCACCTCAAGGGATTGGCCAGTGCACTGATCTGGCTGCTGCTCTGGCTGGGAACTGTATATATTTCTTATTACTTATGTACCAGACACTCCCTCTCTGAGAGCTGGGACTCCATCCAAAACTCCCCACTGGGTATATCAGGGTCCTGGGCTGGTCTGATGACGAAGAGCCAGGTTCTCTCCCCTGTCCCTGGGGAGTTGTGTGCACCCCCACAATCTCCTGCTTCCTTAGCACAGCAAGAGTGGTCAGGAGGATCCTGCAGATAAGCTGCTTGCAGCTAATATTGAGATAATATTGAGGAAATAGTCTTTTGGCAAAGTGTGGGAGGAGCAGCCCAGCACTGTTTCCACTGGGGACAAGTCACTGTGATCTTCAGCTGCTGGAGGAGAGTTAGGGATTACTAATATGTAATAAAGCAGCACAACAGGTTTGGACCCCTGGTGAAGCCTTTGATTTCAGTGGCAGCAAGTGACAGATGAAACTAAGAAATGCTTCACATACTCAGATAAAGCTGTCTGAATAAATAGATACTTTAAACAGACTTTTCCTTGGAAATATGATATGAAATAATAGCTGTGCTGGAAAGCTTTTGGGGATCTCTGTTAATTCATTTTTTTTACATTTGTTTTCTCAGAATTTTTAAAATAAAATAGATAATTCAGTCACAAAATTAATAATTCAGCATCTGTAAAAGATATAAATAAAGTATCTTATTATTACTTCCAAGAAACAGTATCAAATATTTAGGTTTTCCGTCTTTCTAAAGTAACTGTTTCCATCACAAGATTGTGGCCTCCCATGTGGCTGAGCAATGCAACACTTTCATCTTCAGTGAAAATAACCATCACACTTTTGCAACTCTTCAGGTCATAGGTAAGTCTGCTTCTTCTAAGGCGTCTACTTTCAGGCTCTGATCTCTTTGTTATGTTCAGCTGGGGTGGGAGAGAAATTAAAATTCTAAAGGCAATTTTTTGTCTCTCTGGGGTGATTTTCACTTTGGGAGCTCAGCATCCTTGGTTGCCTCTGGCACAGCCTTAATTATATGAATACATGACTTTGAGCCTGTGTGTATTGCAGTGTCCTCATGGCTGTGACCAAAAAAGGATGTGCCATCAGAGGACTCTCTGGGGAGTCCTGCAGGGGATGGCACGAACATACCGAAATACCTTTTAGCCAGGGTTTTTTTTTTGGATGGACTAGAGGCAGTCCCAGCTGGTTCTGGGGTGCAGAGGCTTGGTGTGTCCCATGGGGACACTCTTCCTGCTCTCCATGCCCACCGTGTTGCACAGGGAACACAGCAATTTCCCAGCGAGGTAAGACCATCAGCAGCTGGGTCCATGCAGTTCTTCGTTAACTCCTTCCGTATTAATGCTATATAATCAGTCAGCCCACAAGTGATTAATAATGGCTCTAATTGCCCTTTTTCTCCTCCATCCTCCCCTGGCAGATGCACCAGCTTAGACCTGCCTTTGCCAATAACCAGGTGTATGCTGCAAGACAGTGAGGGTGTCACTTCTCCATGAGTCTTGTCCCCTCACCGCCTGGCTATGTGCTGACATCTGTCATGAGAGGTGCTCAGAGGGAAATGCATCCTAAAACACTTTAGCCATCACCAGCTACTAATGACCAAAAATCCATCATTATTGTATGGAAGCTAAATGAAGAATCCTTACATGTGCCAGCTATTAAGTGATGCATGATGAGGTGCTTCAGCAGTTGATCACGGAAGAAATGAAACTACTCTATGAAACAAAGGGGAAGGGGAAAGACAGAAGATTCTGTCTACACTAAACTAAGCCCTTTCCAAGAGATGAGACACTGGTTTTGTTGTACTGGAGTAACTTCTAAAAAAGAAAATTATCGGACTTGATGTTGGAATAAAATAGAGGTCTTGGTTCAATAGATAGAATCCTATCTGATAGTAGTGAATGCAGTCTCATGCTGTGCCATGACTCTAATAAAAGAGGCTGTTTTCCAGTGCAAAGACTGATGAAAACATTTCCACTGTCAGTGGATCCACTTCAGCACTGAGGAGCATGCTGCTGCAGCCAGCAGCCTCCCACTGCACAATGTTTCAGAAGAAATTGTCTCCCCTTGAGCTATTTTATATCTAATTAGCTATTTTGCATCTAATTACCCCTCCTAAGACCCAGATCTCTCTCTCTCAGAAGCTGATCTTCTGGGCACAGCTCCACCACATCATCATTCTTGCTGAGCACACGTGCCCCAATCCCTCTCAGCGCTGACTTTACCTATAACTAAAATATAATTTGTGTGGTTTCATCGTGTTTGGCTAAGCAGGACACCTCCCTCTGCATCAAGGACCTCTCCTTTCCACTGCTCACTGCTTGCTCCATCACAGGTCAGTAGCCAGCCAGATCTGACAGGATTTCATGTAGTTTTTTCCATGTACCAGTAAAACATTGCCTGCCTTGAGATCAAGCAGTGATTTCTGCTGAGATTCCATTTGAAACATACTCACATCAAATGGTCTTGGAGAGGTAATTTTTTAGCTCATATTTAATTCACTTTGTGTGCTGTGTTGATTTTGCACTGAACTGGCTTCTTGAACATTACATTGTGGAGTACCAAGTCAAATATTTTACAGAAGTTTAAATCAACACTATTCCCCTTAGTAAGCAAAATTGTAATCTCACTATTAACAAAAAAATCTAGTCAATTTTAGAAGATGTATTCCTGTTGATATTATCCCTTCCTAATTTTTAATTTTTGCAGTTATTTCTCATTGTCTGGGATCCATTATCTCCACAGAATCAGAACTCTGTAGGCATATCAATATCCAAACCATTCAACTTTCCCTAAAATAGCATCTTTCCTCTACTCCTGTTTTAATTTTACCAGTACTCCATAATCACTGCAAAAACAGCATTAGGAGGCCAGAAAAAAAAAGTAAGTTCTTTTCAAAACACTTCTTTGCAAATTATTTATACTGCTGACTTGAAGATGCTGAGCTATTGTAACTGTTGCTTGCTATGCCGTGAACGTCTGCTGTTATGCTAATTGTTGTATCATCATCTGGTGGGGATGCATCATTTCTGGCTGTTTTTCTCCTAGATTCAGAACAGGTGTATTTGTTCATTAAAAACATTTGCCTTTCTGCATAATTATTGTCATTTCTATAATTTCAATTTTGTAATAGTCCAAAGACATTGTTTGGTTTATCTTCATCTCTAATATATTTTAAAGACTTTTCCTTATTGCTCTTTTCTCTGTAACTGTAGCTTGTCTCTTGTATTCTTTTCCTTTGCTTATTTAATTTATCCAGTTTCTAATATCCAAATTACAGTAATTGCAAAATTCCCTTTTTCTGTTTGTTTTCCATTTGGATGCAAACATTGCTCCTTTCATGGTTTCTCTGAGATGTTCAATTTCTGTAACTATCTCAGGGATCCTTTGCCAGCAGAGGGACAAGGGCTGTCCAAGGCTTGGGCTGCAGTAGCCTACAAATGTATTTGTGTGTCTTCTGAGTTCTGTTTCAAAGTTTGCCCTGGTGTATAATTGTTTTTGCATTGGGAAACTGACTTTCTGAAGGTCCCAAATGGATGTGTGACAGGTTTTTTTTCCCACTTTCCATGAGTAATGATCAGCTGTTGATCTTGGGCCCCTGGAGGAACAGCTATGTCTCTGTTCTGCAGTTAATTCCTCTCTACTGAGAGCAAATAGTATCTTGTTGGATCCCACTTGTTTTTGCATTAGCTGAAAGAAACTCCAGAGCTTCGGGGTGCTGACAAGTGCACAGAAATACCTGAGATCGGGCAGCCATCCCTAGGGACTTTCTCACTTCCACTTCCATCAGAGGAGTACCCTGAGCTGCACACATTTGCTGGGCTGGGAGAATAAGAGCACTCACATGAGCAGCAGCTTATTCCTCAAAAGAGGATGTCCCCAAACTGCAATCAGTTTCTCATTGCTGGGATAATTGGTTCAGGGATTTCTGATTTTGGATTTTCTACATGGGGTTAATTTGTCAGTTGATGAGCATTTTCTGCTGGATAGGCAGCACATTTTCTTGATTGTTTCTGTTTCTGCCTGTAGGTAACAGACCTAGATAATCAGAGGCCGTCCTATGGCCATCTTTAAGGATATGAGTCTGGCCCAGCTTCTGCAGTCAGAGCCATGTGATATTCATAGTGGCAGAATTTTGAAATAGGAAAAAAGGTTGACAGAAAACTCTTGATGAAAGTGATGATAGCGTGTTGTTTTCCTTCAGGAAGCGTTCACCTTCATCGTGACTCTACCAAGAAATTGATGAGATGAGTAAGGAAAGCTGGCAGAACATATAGTGTGTTGGATAGGTACCCTCGGGCTGCTGCCTTTCCCAGGTCACCTGGGTTGCAGGTCTGGGACTGGGTGTGCAAGTTCTGGCATCTGTTGTCTGGAACATCTCCTCTCTAGGATGGCACCTCTCTCATTTCTCAGCCAGACTCTGGAGACTTGTACTAATCACACAGTGCCAGATTTGAGAAAACTCTCTTTTAAACTTCTGTCTTGAATACAGGCTCTCTATTTTTTTCTGCACATTTCTCCAACAAAGAGCTCCCAGTGCAAAATTCAGCTCATCTGGATAGCATGTGAGTTGGTCACACACTCTTGTGGGGACTTCAGCAGAAGACAAAGGCCAGCAAGCCATGAAGGCAGCACCTTCCTCTCTTTGCATTTTTCTCAGATTGTTTGAAACAAATTGTATCCATTTCCTTCACACTGCACAGTCTGAATCTTAAAAACCAGCACACTGGGCTGTGAATGAATGGAGAATAACATGTTAATTCCCAAGAAATTTTAGTCTTCCAGCGTATGACTACCCACTTGGATGACTGCTTGTTCCACATGGGAGCCAAATAAGTAGTTCTCCAACTATTTTTGTCACCAGGTTGTAATTATTTTCTAGTAATACTCTTGTGTGCAGCTTTGTATAAATACAAAATATAAAAGTAGCCCCTGTGCTAGGAATTTACAGTTCAAATAACATAGAAAACAGTGCCACTTAAATAAACATAGGATTGTCATGGTGGGCCTACCCAGTTAGTCATCAGGTCAGGTTGCTATCAGATAAAATACAACTAAATCACAAGTGTCCACTCTGACTGCTCACATCAAAATTATTTTAAAAAGTCACTTAGTCATTTAAGGAAAAAAAAAAACCCAAACAGCCAAAACCAAAATCTGGGTTAAGTTTAATTTAAATTAAAAAATAAAATTCCATTAGAGCAAAGTCTTGCTGGCATCTTCCTCATCTTGTACACCAGTCCATGCATTTCCCAACCATTGAGCTTCTCAGGAATTCTGTTTTTTTTCTGTTTACTGGGAAAACTTTCATATGGCAGCCCATAGTTTGCACTCAGCAGTTTTGAGCATGGTCTCTTGCAGTGACCCATTGCCAGGTGACAGGATGCTCACAGCATCCAGGGAGGAGGGAAAAGCCACATCTCCAAAACACATGGTACTCTGTGCATCTGCAGCATCAAGGTTCTTCCCCACAGGCTCTTATAGGAAGACATTTGTTGGATATTTGCATTCTCTAGATGATATCAGGATATAAAATCTCCTTTTCTATGGAGAGCAAGTAACTGAATAGCATCTCCAGGAGACCACTCACAATGATGACCTCTATGTACACAGCAAAATTGTTTAAATGCACACTTACTTCCCTGCAGTTTCAGCAAGGCCAGAAGGTCAATCACATTAATATCAGATACTCTGTTTTATTGGAGAATTCTCGTGGAAATAAATGTCAGCATGGCTGCAGTCCAGAAATTTAAAGATTCACTGGTGAAGTCAAACATAAATGGATCTTTTATTGCTGTTTGACAAAGTTTCTTCTATTGATATTTCTCCCTAGGTACCTCAAGCTATGGATGCAATACAGGACATGCTCTATATTTAGGAGAAATGTTAGGATAAATTCTCTTAGAACAACACAGAAGCAAGTGAAATTCAGTTATTTTGGGTGCAATACATCTCCCCTGACACTGGTTACATTATTATAAACATCTCCATCTCCATTTGTCGCATTGGCTCCTTTCAGGGCTGAGGAGACAAATCCAGACTGCTAAGGCAGGAACTATCAGACACATTGAAGGTACCTGCCATAAAAGAGGATTGACCATAGCCTGAAAAAGCCTGTTGTGCTGCCATCTCTGCAAAAGATGGTTCTTGTTTGTAAGGAACCTGCAGTTTCAGTGATGGCTTGAAGGATGCTTCAGATCTCACAGGAAGGCCATGGCCCATCAGCCCTTTCACACCATCTCTTTTTGCAAATTCCTGTCTCCTGCTTCCTCCATCACTTCCCTGCCCTGAAACAGCATCTGTTCCATGACAGGTGCCACTGCAGCTTTACCACAGTGGCCACGTGGGCTGGAGACCTGGAAGCAGCAGAGCTTGAGGACCTTCTGCTCTGCTTTATTGCCCCTAAACAGCCTTGCCTCTCATACTGCCTGCAAATCCCCAGACCTCCAGATTTTAAAGTTTGCAGTGCGATATGTTAACAACACACCATATGTTCAAATGTGTAACTTCAAATATCAGAGTGTTATAGAACAAGGAGGAAATTAAAGGGAAAGAAGAGGCCAGTGCTTCAGCGGTCCTGTCCTCTTCTGCCCCGCCATCACACAGGCAGTGGGACACTGAGTCTGTGCAACCCAACAAAAAGTTCAAGTATCTGCTGAAGCCAGTGAAATGACCAAGACACAAAGCTATGAGCAGAGGAGTGTTTGTATGACTGGCAACCATTCAGTCATAAATTTCATGTTTTATTCACTCATATTCATCTTTGTCAGATTAAATTAAATTTCAAAATACTTGGAAAATACTGGACAAATGCCCTATATCATTAAGGGAAGATTCATGATTTGTGTGGCATTATTAAACTTGTGTTTTATGCCCTTTTTAGTACCATTTTTTCCTAAGTCAATCACCCAAAGCTTTTCAGCACCAAGAGCACAAATGAAATCTCTAACAGGCTGCAATCTAGCAATTTTTTGTTAAAACAGAAAAGGCTTGGATTTATTCTTAAAGGCAAAAAATGAAGAGTAATGGCAGATCTTTGAAGAATATACATTGTATTTACATTTTCATAGACTGGCTCACACCTTGATTGCTGTGTCCCTTGCTTACTCTTACAGATGGGGTGAATGTGTCTGTTCAAAGAGACTTGCCAAAGTCCCCATGGTACCTGTAAATCACAGGCAGCAGCAATTGTGGGGGTTTTTGTGCCTTTGGGTCTCAGAAATGTTTGTGGTCTCAGCTGTTTCCATGACCAGCCAAATGCCACATTGCCATTTCAAACATTGTCTTGTGTCCAGTCCTGGGCAGCTGAGCTGGCTGCATGTGGGGGGTTTTATGGGCAAGTAGAGAGCATTTAAAAAACACCTTCCCTCAAAAAACGCTCTCCATGTGGCAGTGTTGTTGAGAAAGGTTTCCTGGGAAGCCTGCTACTCCCTGCCCTCACTAGTGCAGGGACAATGCTCTGTTGATGGGACCAGGAGCAGCAGCTTCTCAGCCATGAATTACCATGGGAAATTAGATAGTAAGAGAAAATCCAGCTATGGATGCTGTGACAAATGCCCTCAGAGGGCAACTGCAGGAGTATTTACCTAGTCATTCACTTTGTATTTCAGAGGGCAAAAGGGCAGAAAACATTAAGGAAAGTGGCCCTGTGAGAGACTTCTCTCACTCTTTCATCTACAACTGTAGAACTTTTAACAGATGAAGGACAGTAAGAAGGCAAGAAATAAACATGACACCTTTATTGGTTTGGATATTTTTAGACAGAGAAACATGCTATTTAATATGTAGGAAATATTATCGAAAAGAAAGGTGTCTTTGCACTGCTGTAGAGCTTTCCATAAAACAGTGCAAGGAAGTTAGGCAAGAATTTGATGAACAACTCTGAGCTTAGCATTTTTGGTACTTCAGTATAATTTATTGCCTCTTAAGAAGTGGTTTGAGCAGACTGCACAAGTCAATGCAGGGGAAGTAGATGATGCTGTCACCTAGCAGAAAATGGCACAATGAAATGGGAGCTGAAGGCTAAAAAGACAGCACAAAATGTTTGATGAAGACAATATTCAGCAAGCTGTGGCAAGCTGTGAAGATACACCAGCTTTCCCCACTCTGCAGGATTTTTCAAAAGGACTGGTGATCCTGAACTAAGGCACTGCTGAAGTGCAGGCATGTTCAATCAGAAATTACTGTGTGAAATTCAGTATTGGAGGCTGCAGTCAGCTTCAAAAATCCATTCTCATCACTTGTGGGTAAAAACCCACTTGATTGTGTCCTTTGATTTCAGCTTGGGTAGTGTCACTGGAGGACAGAGCAGGTTGGGCATCTTCCTTTCTCTCTGCAGGGAGGCATCCCTGCCCCTGGATTTCTGAACACACAGGAGCATGTTTAAGACTCTGCATAATGGTGGAGCAGGGTCTGGGGTTTGTCTTTACTGTCTGTGGCAACCAACACCTTTGTGCACTGACAGGACCGCATGGAATGGCAGTGGGATCCTCCAAGGAAAAGGCACAGCACTTGCAGGAACAGCTTGTCTGGGAACTGCTGGTTCCTGTGATGACTGGGGCTTCAGAAGACAGATTTTTGTAGTTATAGTTATTCCCAGTGAAGTGTTCTTTACGTCCCACTGTGCTTCAAACTACAGGGTTTAACTGATATTAGCCTTTTCCCAGCTGTTTGAAATCTAGTGAGCAATGTTGCTTTGCTCCTCCCTCTGCCACTGCTTGCCTCCCTGAGGGGAATATTATCGCTGTCTTCCCATCTGAAGATGCGTTTGGAAATTTGGATGGGTCTAGGGAGTGAATTGTCTCTTTCATTCTCATTGCAAAAACCGCCAGAGTTATTTGGCTTCATAGTTATTTCCATCATTGTAGAACACCAACCTGCCCTCAGCAGTGGTTCTAACCATCCTGTGGCCTGAGGTCCTCCTCAGCATGAGCTGTTGCTCATGGTTTTCACATGGTGTTTTTGCCAGCCGTGATTCTACAAGTATTCACAGAGGTTTTCTGGCCCTCCACATGCTGCCTGGGCACCAAGCAGGGACTGCCACACATATAGCAGACATGGCACGGGCAGCACAGTGCATGGCCAGCACAGCACACATAGAGCATGGGGGGTATGACATGGTGAACATGCAGCACTGGGCATGTATACCTCAGTTTACATACAACAGTGTGCGTGTACACACAGTGCAGCCAGCATAAATAGTGGGGCATGTTCAGCATGGTGCACAGACAGCACCAAGCTTGGACAGCATGGCGTGTGTACAGCACAATGCCCAATATCACAAACCTCTACCAGGTCCCGATCAGGTTCCCTCTAGAGCCTGGTGAGAAGTCTCCTGAGGGGCTCTGAAGGGCTTGAACTCCCCAGTAGATTCAGTCCTACTGGCTCTGACAGAGTCAGGCTTCCCCATGCAGCCTCTCCACCTCTGTCCCAGCCTATCTAAGGACCACATTACCTTGTTCATCCTTACCCTGCCATCTCACCATAGTGGCATGGGGCTGACTGGAGCTGTTTCCTTTGAACCAATAAACTGCTAGAGAGGCACACAGACTTGGTCCCTCTGCTCTACAGACAGTAGAACATCTTGCAGTAAATCAGCTTGCCTGAGATTATACCAGCAAGGCCAATAAAGCAATGAGTGTTCAAACAGTTTCAGCCCTGCACTTCAAAATTTGCTGTTTAGAAGAAGGCTCTGTTTTGATCACACAATCCTGTCAGAGAAATAAAACCCGGGTCTGCGAAACTGCAAGTTTAGGCCTTGTTCTAAAGACATGTGATTGATTGATTGATTGATTGATTGATTGATACATACAGGATAAAGAGGATCTAGGCAGAGAAACTCCCACCAAGGCTGATGGGGAGCTGGTGAGTGTCCTGGAAACTCAGCATCTGTGTGGCTGTAAGCTGGGATGCCCTTGTACCCAGAGCACCTGCAGCCCTCAAGGCAATGCCAGATGGGGAGACATGCATTAGACCTGGGAGAGCAGAGCAGCTCCAGCTCCATACCAGGGCTTTGCCAGTATCACAGACCAGCTGCTGCAAACCACCTGCTGAAATAGAGCTTTTCTATAGTACAAGCCATGCTCTGTCTGAGGGTGGTGGTGGAAGCAGCTCGGCAAGTTTGCAATCTAAAAAATTACATCCTCTGACACTGACTACCTGTTGCAGGTTGATTTGCTGTTCAACAGGATCCTTTCTATTCTGTGCAATTTCTCGGCAAACGATGTTCATTTCAGAGCACTGCTCAAGACCAAGGCAGTAAGATGTTCCTGTGAATCACAGAAACCATGACACAGGAGAAATATTTTTAGTAAGCTATATGACCACTTCTATAATTTATTTTAAAGTAATAGTGTCCTAGGATCATTACAAAGAACATAATCTTTTTTAGTCATAGGCACTAAGACAGTTCTGTAGCAATTTTACTGTCATTATTATCAACTTAACCACCATTTACATGTAGAGATATTAATTCATTCATGTGTATGTATTTATAGAGTGCTTGATATCACTCCAGGATCAAGTTTCCTAGAGAAGGAGAAAATTTTGCATCTAAGATATGTGGCAGTGTGCGCAGCCACAGCAGTCCCCAAGGGATGGCGGGCAGCAGCCCCGTGTCCTGACGGGCAATAGGTAGGTTGCAGTGAACCCCCGAGGAAACCCCGCACTATTCATTTAATGTTTATTCATACACTCTCATTACTATTCATAGAGTTCTAGACGCTTCTGTAGCATCTGACTGCTCATTGGTTCTGCGTGGAGGTCCCTCCTTCCTGGGTACCTCATTACTTCTTTGTTTATTCCCTCCCACCTCATGTTGCTTCCTCATTGGTTGTACCCCTTTGCTCCTCCCTATTTCCAAGTTGTATAAAACCCTGATCCCAGCCCTCAGAACAGTCCTTTGCTCCCTGGGCGCGGAGGTTGGCAAGCCTGTTGTTCGAAGCAAAGGTCCCTTCCCGTCTCATCTCTCCTTTGCTGACGCGCTCTCATCATCAGTGCTCGTGTCCCTGGTGAGCTTGTGGCAGCATCGGGCTGCAGCTCTCCCGGTAGAGGGTAGTGCTGTGAGCTGACGCCAGTCAGGTCTGGGAGCTAATCGCCCACGTCAAAGATACTGCTAGCCACAGAAATACTTGGGGTGTAATGGGAAATGCAAATGCTGCACAAATGCTTGGAAGGGATCCAAACCGACACTTTTAAACCTACATCAAACCTTCCTCTTATGTTGCTGCTGCTGTGTGATACCATGTACAGAGATGTCAAATTTACTTAGAAGGCTGGAATCTGTGCAACTCAGCACCTTTCCCATCAGTAAATTAGAGAATCAAAACGGAATTAAACTATTAGAGGAAGTATTCATGGTGTAAAGAGGCATTAATACGCTTTCAAGGGACAAATTCAACCAGCAGTTGCTTTACCAGCTTGTAAAATGTGCAGTGTAAGCACAGCCTCAGACCTCTTGCTGCTGCAGAAAATCACTTTCTCTGTGCAAACTTCGGGAGCTTTATCAGTCTGTAAGTTTACCAGGGCTGTATTTGGTCTGTATTTCTCCATGAGACTGGGCCAGTTGTGTCTTCTTTGGGTGAAAATATCCCAAATCAGGGCAGGTGGTTGCAAAGGGGGATTTTATAAGACAGAGCTTTGTGGTTTGTCTTGCCTGAGAAGGCAGAACCCATAGTGGGAAAGGTGAGGTTGGCAGCAAAGCTGTGCCTGGAGTATCGGTCAGACTCCAGAGTCAGCCCCTTATCCAAGCTGGCTGTTTATGGCAAAAGAAGAGGAAAAAGTCAAGCATTGCTCTTCACTGACTTTCCGAAGTCACCCCAGGTCTCCTGAGTGCAGCAGCCCCCACGATGAAACCACAAGTACAGGCCTCTTCAGGTTTACATTGTAGTGCTCTGTTGCTGTGCTTCTAACTAACCTGTAACAATGTTTGTGTAGCTGAGACATTGCAATAGCAGGGGATTCCAAGCAAAAGGCATGAAATTCAGTTTGTTTATTTTTATTTGTTGCATCCAGACAAAGTATTTTTTTTCTTTTTCTTTTTTTTTCTCAAAATTGGTGATGGATTGGTTAAAAGCAGCTTTCAACCTCTCTGAATTTGTGGGAGCCTAAAAGTTTCCCAGGGGAGCCCATCAAGAATTTCCCAGGGAGCTTGACAGTGGCATTGTCCATGTGAGTAACTAAAAAATGATCCTTTGGAGTGGCCAGAGAAATTTCTTGGAGAAAAGTCAACCAAATCCAGCAATTCCTGAACAGCTCAGGAGGGGACACAAGAGTTCTCTTCCCAATGGGTCTTCGAGTGTCAAGATGATCACCATCATTTCCAAATTAATCATAGGAGAAACAGCCCCTTTCTAGGTCTGTGGGTTTTCAGTTTGAGTAAATCCCCCAATCCCTACCTCTGCAAACCTATTTGCTTCTGCCAGCCATGGCCAAGCTTCCAGATGGGACACGCAATGGGCTGGATGTTATTTCATCCTATCTGGATGGCAGCAGCAAAGTCCTTATGAACAGCATCAAGTCAGCTTACCAAGTCTGAGCCAGTCCTTTGCTGAATCAATAGCAGAGGAATTTCAAAGTATTGTGAGCCACAGCCATGCCACCGGTGAGGACACTTGGCCACACCTGAGCAGCATCAGCAGGAAGCAACGAACAGCCAGATGGTATTTGTGTCAAATTGTTGATATGTAAGCAGGGAGCATGCTGTGCATTTAAATCCCTTTCACACTAAATTTGGAACAGAAATCATTAAATATTTATTCTGTGCCTAAAATACTGCTCAAGCGTCCTACTTACTGATATTACATATTAATTCATGTAGATTTTGCAGTACTGATAATGCATTTATTTAAAAATGGTGACTCTGAGGCATTTGTCATGACTGGGCTGTTTAATAAAAAGAGAGATTCATGGCCCCAGAGGAAGCCCATCTGGTCACTTCTGTGAACCTCTGGAAGTGGCGCATGTGAAGGGAAATTCAAGGGTTCATAATTACCAAGAAAAAAGCACTAGCTGGAAGTTTTTAGTGATGTGTTGAAGACCAGTAAAATCAGCTTTTCCAGAACAAAGATACTTAAAAGCCTGGTAGAAATTCGGAGTTATTTCCTTAGCAGTGGGAGTACACTCAGAGAAGCAATCACACAGCTAGAGTATAATTGCTACGAATCAATTGCTCTGCTCTCTGAGTACTTTCCTGAAATATGAGGATTGGTTGAAAATCTACCACAAAAAACTTAAAAATAAGTAAATAGATGCACCTTGATTTGCAGCGACCCCAGGAATGGCAATCAGGCACTGACTGGCACCAGCAATCCAGCCCAGGTTTTGTAGGAGCTCTGTGCGTGCTGGAATAGATCAGCTGCAATTATTTCCAGGCTCTGAGCGAGCAGAATAGGGTGCATTGATAAATTGCCCATAGTCCTCCTATCTGCAATAAGCCTCAGTCATTTTTAATTATAGACGCCTTGAAAACTGGGAGCCAGTGCTGATTGGGCAGCAAAATATTGCTACAATCCTCTCAATAGGGTTTGGAAAAGGATTTCAGTGCTGAACCTGACACGGATGTGATGCTGCCCGTCTGGCCAGAAAGCGGAGATAAACAGCTCACTTGTGGATTTTGCTGAGTAGCTGCAGACATTGAGTGAGTCTGGTCTCTTTCAGGGCCTGCTGGGTGAGGCTAATTTGTTGTTATTTATTTTCACACCTGGTGTAGGTAAACCCCAGGAAGAGGCTGAAAAGACCAGAACCAGTTTCAGGACCAAGTGCATCCTCGATGGCAAGGAGGATCTGCCCAAACCTGAGGAGGAGAGCAGGGGGCACAGATCACGTAGTATGTTTCCTATCACTGTTAAATTTCCCCATCTCCTGCTTCATGTTATCCAAGAAGGTGATTCAACCTCTCCCTCTCTGTCCCTGCCCTGACATGCCTCTTACAGTACATTCCCTCTTCTCTCCCTGCAGTATTTGCTCTTGCAGTGCCTCTGAGCAGTAATGGGTGCCTGGAAGAAACACATCAGGTGGATCATTGTTGAAGAATTTCACGGGACACCCTCCCTTTTAGGCCGCGGGTGAAAGAGCAGAGGAGGCTGCTGTCCTGTTAAAGTTCTTTATTCCATAGTCTCATAGTTTTCTGAAAGTAGAGTTCGAAGGGGAATAACATGATAAAGCCAAGCAGGA
>VWZW01006017.1:509081-572510 GCA_013397115.1 Edolisoma coerulescens | reverse complement strand
TGTTTAAAGCACTTAGCATATATTTCTACTAAAAGTTAAAAATCTATAGATTTCTATTTCACTTTGGTGTGCCTTCATGTATCTCAGCTTATCCAAAGGTTTTAATTCAACCCCTGTGCTTTGGCTTTGCTCTGAGCCTGAGTCCAGGGGAGCTCTCACTCCAACAGATCGTCACAAGCATCCAGGCACAGGAGGCACCAAAGCCAATGTGCTGGCTGTCTCCTTCCCGAAGAAGGACCATGAAAGGCAGAGGGTTGAGAGGCAGTAACATTGCCTGTGGAGGCCAGGGCTGCTTCAAACCCAGCCAACAGCACCCCCCACACAGCTGCAGCTGTGGTGTATCTAAATCCAGTTACAGGGTGGAATACGTACTCCTACCTCAGCACACAAGTTCTGACTCCAGAACTTGGATGCTGTGGGAGCTCTCATTTTCCTGCAGGTTTAATCAGGTCTGGAGAGCAGAACCCAGCACCTACAAAGGAGGGAGAAGAGAGAGAAAATGATGGCTCAACAGACTTTTTCCAGGGACTGAAAAACCTTTCCAAATCACCTTCAAACACACTATCAAGAAATAGATTAGGAGGTGATCTTACTGCAAACTGCAGTTTGCCAGCAGTGCAGGTAGAGAGGGGAACTCCGTCTCTCCAATGCCCTGCCTGTCCCCAGTGGGCAGCTACCACTGCACAGGACACAGACAACCAGTCCCACTGTGAGAGACTGACCCTCAGCTGGCTGGAAGTTTCCCTTTCAGGTGGCAGTTTGCTGAAGAAAGGAAACTTGCTTACCCTTGATGTTTCAGGGAGCCCTGTGCTGTAAATGCTCTGTATGCAGGGCAAGGAGCAGGCTGAGCACTGGTAAGAGAAATGCTGAACTGCAGCAGTGGCACCCCAGCTCTTGCACCATCTGCAGCTGCAGCGGCTGGGTGTCCCGCAGTGCCTCCCTTCCCCATCCCACACTTCCCTGATGTCAAGAGTTAAGAAAGGCCAGCTGGAGCTGCTGCCTCCTGCTTTGCTCCTGCCACAGCCCTGGTGCCGCCAGGATCCCAATGTAAATATTAGCTGAGCGTGCATGAACAGATGAAAAGAGCACCAGTTTAAGCCACTCTGTTTGGGAGACACACAAATCTGTGTAATGCTGTTACCAAGAAACAAGGATTGTTTTCTGTGCTATTTTAGGAAACAGTGAAACAAATGGAGCCTAGGACACACCAGGATTCCTATTTCCACTCTGTATATGAGTGTTATTACCAAGAGGCAGTGTTTGCCAGTGGCACTCTGTAGCCAGACTCTCTTCATGCCTGAATCAAAGGATGTGCCGGTTGAACCTGCCCACTCACACACTCCCATTATCCAGTTCTTCAAACTGCCCTGTTGCAAGGTGCAGACTGCCCAGTCCCTCACAGCATGTGACCAAGAACATGGCAGCAAGTCCTCAGGAGAAGGTACCATTTACTTGGCCCTACCTGTTGCACAGCCTAAGACAGGCTGGCACTCAGCAGCTCCTCTGCTTCCTCTTTCAGTTACTGCTGAAATTTCTCATCTTTATGAGCTGTAAGATATTTTTAAGTAGAGTCTTTGCCACCTACTTTCCCTCTTTTTTTCCTTCCATTTTCACCTGATACTGTACAAAACTCAGAAGTGTATTGCAAAATTGCTTTTCTAAAGCAAGAGGTACAGCCGAGCAAAAACTTATTTCATGTTTTGATGTCATGTTGCCAAAGGGCTGAATTTGCAGTAGGAAACAGCCAGAAGAACAAATTATCTCAGATGCTGGACTCCTATGAACACCAAGAGTAGCAGCCAGCAGGAACCATGTGATTCCTGGGGGTCTGGCACTGGGCATCACTGTCAAAATTCAGGACCTGCTCTGCAGCCTCAAAGTGAAGGTGAATCCTAGCTGGGGTCTCTGCACACCCCTCCAAAGGTGTTTTCTGATCCATACCCAGCATACTGCACATGCAAGGCAAATCATCTCAGGCTCATTAAAACAGTACCATCCGAGCTGGAAGAGGGATAGGGGCTAGTGGGTGCAGTGGGTGACCAGCAGCGAGAAGCAATGAGTGCTTCTCAGAAGCAGAGTCTGCTTTCTCACTTTGCTTCCAAATCTCATGTTCAGTGCAAGTGATTTGCAAATGACTTCATGTTCTGCCAGGGCAGGTTTAGAGTGGATATTAAAGAAAAATTTCTTCACTGAAGGCATGGTCAGGCATTTGAACAGTCTGCCCAAGGAAGCGGTGGAATCACTATCCCTGGAAGTGTTCAAAAGGTGTGTGGATGTACCCCCTGGGGACAAGAATCAGTGGTGAACATGGCAGTGTTGGGTTAATGGCTGGTCCTCTGAGCCCTAATGATTCTATGATTCTATCGTATTCCATGACCACAAGGGATCTCAGGGGAGGCTAAACAGCACAAGAGATGAGCCTTACTCTCTCTTTCCTCTTCTAGGCAGTCCCTGCAACTCCCTGCCATCATTGCACATAGATTTTACAAAGGTGCTAATTGCTTCCAGCTTTCATAAATATTATGGTTTAGGCCTTTAACCAGGATTAATAAAAAGATCGTGGGTTTGTTTGGTTTTCATGCAAATGTGAGCCTCCCTGAGGGAGATATTCTGTTAAGCTCTCCCAAATGGCTGCTTTAAGTGGAGTTCACTCTTTCTGAGGGTTTCTCCCAAGCCTTGGGTCCTGCCTGCCTGCTTGCACAGGCAGTGCCACAGCACCCAGTGCCACGTACACAGGAACTCTCTTCCCAAAGCCAGGGCCTCTGCTTCAGCTCTGCTTTTCTTTACAGTAATTTCCACAAATCCTTATCTACACTGATTTCCCCTGTCTAATAGAGAGAGGTACAAATGCTACAATAGTGATTTTTTCTAATATCTGCAGGTTCTTCCCTCTGACACATAAAATGGAAACAAATTTGAAACATTTCACAAAATACTTTTACTATGTTTCATCCAACTCTGTTTTTGATACCCGAGGCCACCTGGAATCTCCTTTACGCTGCTGCAATGGCTCCAACCATGAGAGGTGGGAAGCGTTTCACCCTCGGCAGGGATGGGTGTGTGTGTATTTGCTGCTCCTTGTTTGTAGTGTAAACAGGCCAGGCACAGAGGTGGAGTATTCCCACATGGTGAGTATTGCCTCTTACTGGAACTTGCAAGAGAGCTGGTAATGCAGGTACTTTGGATCTCATTTAGTAATTATTCTGGAAAGTGTTTTAGCAGATGCAATTAACTCATGATGCTGGGAACAAATATGTAGGGGCAGATTTTTAAAACCTCCTGGAGCCTGTTCCAAAGCGATAAGCTAGAAAGGACCATGGGTTTTGCTGCTGTGTTTCATCTTGAAAACAAAATACCCAACGTTAATGATCCTTTTAACCCAAAGAGCCTTTGTTTTAGCATCCTGAGAAAACAGCAATAAAAAACAATGTAACATCAAAAATTACATAGCTAATGCTCTTATTTATCTACATTTACCCACTTGTGATGGGTAATTACACAAGTATCCAACATGAAATAATACCACTGGAAGTCAGGCACACACAATTTTCATGATCACTCCACTGCTTCCCTTCCTGCATGATGCCAGACAGACTGCCTTGCAATAAGATGGAAACAATTGTAAGTGAGAGATGCTTTAGAGGAAGCTGCATACATCTCTCTGGACAAGTATGGCATTTGGAAACAGAAAGCAAGAGGCCTGAGAATTTTTGACCCAATTCTTTCCTTTACTCAGTGAAAAGCGTGAATGTTGTAACGGTACATTCAGACACAGCCACTGTGAAAACATGGCTGTGTGAATTAAGGAAATAAAGTGTCGATCACATTGACAGTGATGTGTCCCTGCTTCTCTGGACCAGCAAAACATCCAGATGAACCATACCCGGGTATTCAGTCAGGCCTTTCAAAACATAACCAAGTTCAAAGTTCTCCAGTGAGCCAAATCTCACCCACTAAAGGATATATATAATTCTGAAGGCTCTTAAAAAAGAGTATGCGTGTTTTTTTGGTGGTTGTATATATCTATTTTGGATCAATTAATCTAAGGAATGTTTTCTGACAATCTGTCAGGAAAGTCAATCTGTCTTTATAGTTAGATACTCAATGTCTGTGATGTTCCTACCAGCAGAAGTTATTTCTGTCATCCCCAGCTGCTTTCCTCTAGTGAATCCACCTCTGCAGAGTTACCTCAACAATCAGAGCAATCACCACAGAAAGAGAACCTTTCATAAAAAATGGTCCAATTTTCCTCTGATCATCTGAGAGAGCTTTGTTGCTGTGTTGTCCAGGAGAGGGAAGACAGAGAGCTGCAGCTTCCAAACATCTGCCTCCTCAACTATGAGGGAGAGCACCTGCAGCCTCATGTCACAGATTTTTTTCCATTCTCCTATACAATAAATGACATTTCTTTCTTGAAAATCCCAAAGACTTCTGTTTTCTCCTCTGTTGTCTGATCACCTATAGATAATATCATTATAGGCACTGATGTAATTTATTCAATTTTTTCCTGCATTCACTGTTGGCACAACTGGACTCAGGACAAGGGTTTTTTTCTGATGGATAATATAAAAGTGGCATCAATCCAAAGAAAGGAATGCAAAACTAAAAGACAACTAAAAAAAATAAGAGAACTCTGCTGAGGAAGAGACTTTTGAGACATCCCATCACCTTTGTGGTAGTTATCCTTGCATTAGCCATGTTAGGTGCCAAATGGCACTAGCAGGTGCTGTATGACCTGTCCCCCTAGCAAGGGACTGGCAGCACAACTACACACTTTGGGCAAGCAGGGTTATTGGCATCACAGCAATGACATCACGGTACTTCTAATTGTTTGTCTGGGAAGACAATAAATAGGGAGGCATGAAGTGAAAAGATACAGAGAAAGGCTGAGAGGGGATGAAAAATCTTTTCCTAACTTCAGCTTGGACCAGCTCCTTTCAATGGGAAGCGCATGGAAAACTTTGTTTGCAGGAACTTTACTATTTTGCTCTTCCCCACAGAGAGTTTGTCATCCCCAGCTCTTCCCACATTGCTGGCAGGACACACACCATGGCAAGGTGACATGCGGAATGCCACAGCTCTAGCAGATGAGGCCGATGGAAATGGAGAAAGCCATTTTTCGCTCTCTACGCCAATTTTTCAGCCACTTCTCATGGCTTTTGGAAATGCAGGACCCAGAAGTTTTTCCAGACTCGTCAGCTGCACTGAGCTTTTAATTAGAAGTAGGAAAGAAGCTCAGAAAACCCAGCTGTTGTGAAAATGCTAGAACACATAATGAGAAGCAGTGCCTGTCTCCTCTCCTGCAAGCTATTCTTACAGCCCCATCACCATGAGCTGATGTTTATCTATTCTCCCTAAACATTTATTAACATGAATGAACAGGTGACAGGTATTTTGACATTTAAAAAAGAAGCACTGCTAATTGAGTAGAAAAAAACAAACCTTGAAAACACCCACCGATCACAAATACACACATACACATAAATGACGTCTCAATCAGATCTGAAAATCACCAAAAATTAAACCGTTGAGCACACATGATGTCTTCACTGACTCATCCCTCAGAGCAGCTCCTGAAGTCCTCAGCTTGCCCCTGGTAATCTTCAAAGCAGAACACCACGATATCATTAGGGTTGATAAATACACGTGTAGAAATTAGTGACTTGGGTGAAATACTTATCAGCAGTATCACTTTTTGATTAAGATTTTAGCTGCACCGAGGTGCAAGAAGAGCTGCTTGGTGGAAAACAAATGCTGTGAGCCTCAGGTCTGCGGGGATTCGTGTGACTCAGGCTGCTATGGGGACACAGTAATGTCTGTGTGAGGCTGTGGGGGCACCAGTGGCACAGCAGGGACATTGGTGTCCGTGGGGACATTGAGGACACAGCAGTGTCTGTGCGTGGTTGCGGTGGTTCGGAGGGACAGTGGTTTCTGTGGGTACACCACGGGCACAGCAGTGCCTGTGTGGGGCTGTGAGGACACCGCGTTGTCTGTGTGGGGCTGTGGGGACACCGCGGGCATACCCGCCCGTCACCCCACACCTCTCGGTCCCCCCGCGGCCGTGGCAGCGGCGGCTTCCCACTGCGCATGCGCGGAGCGCGCCCGGCGCTCGCTCCCCTCGCCCCGCGCGTGCAGCACCGCGGCCAGCGCCCGCGCGCACGGGGCGGGGCGGGNNGGCGCGGCCCGCCAGCCCCAGCCCCTCGGTGGCCAGCGAGAAGGAGAAGGACGAGCTGGAGCGGCTGCAGCGGGAGGAGGAGGAGAGGAAGAAGAAGCTGCAGCTCTACGTCTTCGTCATGCGCTGCATCGCCTATCCCTTCAACGCCAAGCAGCCCACCGATATGGCCCGCCGGCAGCAGAAGGTACCAGCCGTGCACTGCCCTGCCCTGCCCGGCTCTGCCCTGCCGGCCAGGCCTTGCCTCTCCTCTCCATCACCCACCTCTGGCAGGTGGGCCTGTCCCTGACATCCGCCCACCTGCCTGCCCTCTTCTTACCTGCCCGCTGTTGACCTACCCCTCTGCACGCTCCTCTAGATACCCCTCTGCCTCCATCCCTGCCCACTCCGCGCCTCCTGCTGCTCCCTAGGCCTGCAGCTCCCCGGGCATCCCAAGGGCACTCCCGGCACAGGGCACCTTGGGCCCGCGTGGTGCGGTTTGCTGGCAGCAGCCCTGCCCCGGGGCTCGGGGAAGCCCCCTGACCCCTTGGTCACCCTCCGTGCTGCTCCCCGACATGGTCTTCCACACAGAGCCGGCACGGTGACTTACATCGTTGCTTCTAGTTATGCAACATCGGGATTTGGGAAGTTTGGGATGTTGGCCACCTAAAGATTGTTGAAAGGAGAGAAATGGGTTATATTGCTGGAAAACACCAGGCACGTGCTGTTGCCTCCTGCAAAGGGACTTCACAACTCCGTGCTTACCACAAAGTTTGCTTAACTGGGAGTGCTGGCACTGACTTGGGGAGTTGCTGAGTCTCATTTCAACTTCTTGCAAGTGTTTATGTGTGGCAAGCTCCCCAGGACCGGCTTCCCAGCAAAATGCGTCAGCAGAGGTTTGTGATGAAGTCTCTGCCACAGTCCTGACTCTTCCTCCCCAAGTGTGTCACCACGGCAGGGCCACGTGCTGCTCCAGGCAGAGGCTGGGCAGGAGTGCTTCACCTGGTCTCCCCATCTCCAGGAGCTGTCTTGGAGCTTGTTTCTCCTCTGAGGCACAAGCTCATGGGCCAGGGCAGAAATTAGGTTTCTCCTGGATGTGGACAAAGGCATCTTTCAGTCAAATGCAGCCAACTTTTTCCCCGTGGCAGCCAGAGTTAGGTCTGTGATGTAATGTAGGTCTCTGAAACAGCTGGCCGATTTTTTGTCACCATTTTCAGTTGAGTTTCTTAGACTGCAGTTTTAGCCTCGATACCGTTCTGTGTTCACAAATGACCTTTACAATTCAGGCAGACTCTTGAACGTCTTGATGCAAACGGCATTCAGTTTTGCTACACCACAGAACTATTATTAGTCATTGCAACATACGGAGGTAGGGAAGTGTATCCGTAATGTATCATGTAGTTTAAAGGCAATATAGGACAATTTGGTGTTGCTGGAAGGTTGAATGATCTGCTTTTGTTTGCTGAGCAAAGTACATAGCTGAAATTATAGCCAGGTTTCGAGTTTCTTTTATCTGTTCTTTTTGCCTACAACCCTTTTCAGCAGACTGTGAATTTCCAAAGTCGTTTTGGCTTTTGTTTCCTGTGCAACTTCTTTGTGTTAGAGAAAGATGATGAAATTTACATTACTGTTAGTTTTGCTGAAATAAAACCAAATTAGTCCTGCAACTGTTTCTCACATGAAAGTGAACTGAAATTGATAAGTAGTTTATCCAAAGGAGCACGCAGCATCTTAGCACTCCAGGGAAGAGTGGCTGGGAAGGACAGTTTATAGTCCCTGAAATCAAAATAGTGCACTGTGAAAGGACAAGAGAGAAGGGAAAGAGAAAGGGTGGGGAATAAAGTGCAGGTGAAACAAAGAAATGAGGAGTAATGAGAAAAATTACAAACTGGCAGCAATATTCAAGGATATGTGGAAGTTACACAGGATCTTGGGAGGAAATAATCCATTCTCTGTGAAATGCAGAACATTGGGAAACATGTCTGGCTTATTAACATAGCTAAAATAGGGGTGTTTGGGGGGCTGACCATCTGCCCTCAAACTTAGCAGTGAAGTGGAATTGGGAAAGCTAAATTTAACATGATAACACATGCCAAACACCCTTTTAAAAGTGAATTAATTCTGGTATATTGTCCTCTCTTTATCCCTATATTCAGTTGTCATGCTGGGAGTAGATCCTTGCCCTTTTTGTCTTGGCCATGACTTCTGTTGAAGTCAATTAAAGTACTACCAGAGCCTGAAGTTTGTTGATGAACTTCATGTGCTCCTCTGCTTTGCTTTCCTCACACATCCCTCTGGGAAAGTGCACCCTTCCTTTTCTGGCTGGAGGGGGACCAGAGGGTGAAGGTGCAGGACTTGATCCCTCTTGAGCACCGAGCTTCAGTTGCAGTGTATTGGTTGGGTCTTCAGTAATGGTGAAAGTATCAGGTGCTCAAGACTTACCAGAGTGGAACAAATGCATTTTGCTTCTTACAGGAAAGATGAGAGAAGACTGGGTTTTGGTCCTGCTCCAATGGGGATTGTTAGGTCAGTTTGCTCGTCAGCAGAGGAGGGATAAAGTGCTTCCTTTCCAATGTGCTATTTGCCTCTCCACCTTCACAGTCTGCTGTTTGCCAGGGAATTGTTTCATCCTTGAAGAAATGGGGAGCAGAAGACCCCAAGCATTGTCATTTGCAGTCTCCGGGCTGGTGTGCAGGACCACACTCCCTCCTTTCCCAGTGGTGCTGGACAGAGAGGCTGCAGAGGGAGCTGCTTGATCCACTGCACATGTGGGCCCCTGGAGATGCCAGGCCCTGAACCTGCCCATCTGCCGACTGCAGTGACTGCGCATGGACAGGGCGTCTGGGAGCCCCACTGTGTGCCCCCACTGCCCAGGTGAGGGGACCTAGCTTCACACCAGGCTGCTCAGACCCCACACCCATGTCAGGGAGGTGCCGCCACAGAGGTGTCTGGGCAGAACTGTGCAGCAGTGAGTGCAGGGGACGTGTCCGCAGCCCCGCTCAGCGGGTTCTGCCCAGTGTTGGAAGGAGAAGGATGAGGTTTGGCTTCGCCTGGCTCATAGCTCTCCCCTTGTAGCACGGGAGATGCTGCCACCCCAAGCACAGCCCAAGCAGGTGACCATGGCTTTGCAGGTGAGGCGGTGAAGCTGTTGGCCTGTGGAGTGGTTTCCTGGCTGGGTTACCTGATTAGAGCCAGCCCATCCCCACCACAGCTGGAGGACCACAGCTGAGATGGGCTGTGCTGCAGTCAGCCCCTGCCAGGCTCCCAGAGCCCAGGCAGCTTCTATAGCTTCACATTCTTTGCAATTTTCTTAGATAAGAAAGCATTGATTTTGTTGTGGCTGCAGTACTGAAGTTCTTGCCTGGGCTGTAGATCCCTGTGGTACCTCCCCTGAGGTGTATAATCCTCCCCCCTTGATCCTGCAGTGCTGCTGTGTCAGAGCTGGCTGGTGCCCAGAGCCCCAGGGGCCATGTGTTCTGCTGCTGTGAATGACCAGCACAGCAGGCACCCGTTGTGTAGCCACACACCTGTGTGTAGTGCTCAGGAGCTGGAAAATGCAGCCTGGTGTTCTGCAGCACTCATGAATCACCTTGGAATAAAGGGAACTATGGAGTTAAGGTGCTGTTGCATCACAAAGGTAATTACCTGCTGTTTGATAAATTAGAATGTATATGAGAGCAAAGAGAGCAGCAGAAAAGTGTAAATGGATGGTGTAGCTGGGTATTTACTGCATGTGAGCATGACAGCACTGCTTGTTTACACCAGCAGCAAACTCTGTTTCAGATTTCCAGGTGAATTTAAGCAGGTGCGACTCAGAACTGGTATTTTTCTGATCCTGACACCCCAGAAATTTCAGCAACAGAGGAGAAACTTTTTTAGATCATCATGTTAAAGTCTACGCCTCTGCTTTGGGTTTATTTTGATGTTTATGGGGTAAGGCTCCACTTGAGTAACTACACATCTGTGACGTCTACCTGTAAGTTCTTTTATTTACATCTCACTAGCAGTAGTTCCTAAGGGAAAAAAGGCTTATTAGATACCTGCCTGTGCTATCTTACTTCCCACTTGGGTTTCTTTTTTAAGCCACCACTGAATTCCAGGCACATTTGAGATGCAGACAGTGGTCTGCAAGATACTCATCCCCTGTACAGCTTGGTGAAAATAGGGAGATTTCATTTTTATCTTCTACCCCAGGTGGGAGGAAGGTGCAGTGTGTGGGCAGCCCTTACTAGACACTGGGGAATCTGAGCGAGAGACCTACTGAATGTGGAGGAAAAACTCTCATCAGAGCTTACAATATTGCTGGACATGGAAAGCTCCAGCCTCATGATGGAGCTCAGGAGGAAAGTGGCTTTGCCAGCTCCTTGGCTCTCAGAATAATGGGTTTTATTACTGCAGATGGCACTGAGCTTGGTAATTGCTTGCCCAGGATATGCGTGGTCTTTTCTCCAGCTCATGCTGGTTTGTTGGAAGTAGAGTTGAGACAACCAGCTGTGCTTGGTGCCTCTTCCCACTTGATCCCAACTGTCTGAAGCCTTTGGGAAGAGTGCTCAGCTGGCAGCCTAGGGATGTTAGACAAGGTGTGTGTCTGTAGTGATGCAAACCAAGCATCCTGGGATGTGGGTTGTACCTCTTGCTAAACACCTCCACAGCACGGTAGTCAAAAGGCACAGCACAGCCCTGGAATTGGTGTTTGCTCCTTCAAAATAGCATAAACCGAAAACACTTGTTGGGAAAGGGGCAGCAGGAAGAACTTGTTAGGAGATAAAATGTGGAGAGCACATTAGGTCAGACATCACTGCAGTTGTGGTTGCCATTGCCTGTTTTCCTTCCTGCAGAGCAAGGGAGTAGGCAGGCAGGAGAGTAAATCAGTTCCCAGTGGAATAAATGTGGGATGAAAAAAGTTCAAGATTTGTTGCAGATTACCAGGGCTACTCCTGGGAGAAGTGGCGCATGATTTGGGTCCCTGTGTAAGCCTGTGGGATGACGTCAGGTGCATTAGCAAAATTCTCAGTCAAATTCAGCAAAGTGCTTAAGCTTGTGCTTTGCTGAATGGTGATTGATTTAAGCACAGTGCTCAAAGCAGAACAGGTGTGAGGGGTCAGAAGCTGTTAAACTGGTTACGATGCATCTTAAAATATTGAATTTCTGCCATTTCAGCAGGCATACAGATGCTACAACAGTTAGGAACATAGTAAAGTTAATGCAGCCTTCCAAATAACCATGTACTTCTTCCTTATTGTGAGTTGGATTGTTACTTCTGCCATATTTACACAAGTTCTTTCATAAAACCACCAACACATTGTTCTTCTGGAACAGACCCTGACTCAGGTGGTGTTGGGTGTTTTAGCAGCTTTCTGCTGGAGGAATTTGTTTTTGTGGTCAGATTCTGCTCTGCTGGTCCCAAGAAACCCTTGGAGATTTTTGGTTTTCTCAGCTCTGCAGGGCAGGAGAGGTAAAGATGATGTTCTGCTTGTTTTCTGTCTGTTCCTCAGTTGCTGTCTAGTGCTGTTTAAGAAGTAGATGCAAGGTCCAGGCAGCTCTCAAGCATGAGCTGGACCTCATGCACAGCTCTGTAGTTGCATCAAAGCTTGCAGGATAATTATTAGTGCTATACCTATATAAACCTGGAAGAGTAGTTAGGGGCTGGCTTCAACACTTAGATGACTCAGTGTGGGCACAGACCATTGCCACCATCAAATGAGAGCTGTGTGTGTGACTGGGCTCTTGGCTGGGGCTGTCCCTAGCTCTGCACCAACCCTGAAGTGAAGGTGAGCCTGCTTGCAGAGCATCACCATGGGGAGGAGGGTCTGGCACATCTGAGATGCTGTGATGCTTAGCAGTGTGGAGTGCAGAATGTGATTACTGTACTCAAATTGTCTGGAATCTGCAGAAAACGGTTGTGTTCTGTTAAAACACATAATTTATTTTGCCAGTGCCTTATCTTATTTTAATTCTAGGAGATATTAAATATTTGTCGTACTTTGGCTATTTATATACTTGCAGCTTATTGGATTGTGAAGCGGGTAATTAAATAGGCTGTGAGCTTAATCTTTGGCTGTTGTAAAACTTTGCAGTTCCTGGTCCATAGCCTGACATTTCAATTATTGTGGGTGGCACCTCTTGGGCCAGAGATGTTACGAACTCAAGAGTGGAGAAGACTTATCAGATCATGCAGCTCCAAGCCCTGCTAAAGCCCATCATTTCCAAAAGGTGTAATTTATGGCCTTGCTTTGCATAGTCTAGACATTCTCCCTGAAGCACTTTGCCTCTTGCACAACTTGTAATTCCTTTTGCTGAATGGTGAGTCACTTGTTCTCCGTTTACCTAAGTGGAAAGTGGTCGGCAAGTCATTTCCCTATGCAATTTTTTGTTAGCTGGAGAAATATTTAATCTGTTTTAGCTTATTTAGCAGTAGCAGCCCAGCCATCACAACTCTGCTACTAGCAGTGTATGTATAAAAACCCCAGAGCTACTGCCAGTGCTGTAGTCCAGGGTGGTACAAGGTAAACATTCTATTTCTATTTCATTATGTAAACTTGATCAGTATGTGTCCTGGGGTGACTGGATGATACTGCATTCCCTATCATCTGCCCTACTCCAGACATGAATCCTGTGCCTTCCTGTGTCTTTAAGCTGTTTCTCAGGAGAGGGGGGAGAGAAGCCAGGTGAATTTTTCAGAGTGGTTTGTATCTCAAGGATATATACACTCCCCTGCATTCTCTCACTGCTGCAGTAGAGTGGAAAAAAGAACTTTTCCTGCTTTTCCCAGCTCTCGGTTCCTTTTCTCAGGAGAGAGACAGAGAATTAAAATTCTTTGCCTTTTTTGCTGGCCTGCTAGCTGAGGCAAGAACTCTTCTGGAACTGTTCAGAACACCAGAACATCAGAACCTCACTGGGAGGCCCTACACCGTGGCCTGGAGGGGCCCACACTGAACCCCAGCTCTGGAGAGAGAGCAGAGCCACACCTACAAAGAACTTTGAATTTTACCAGGTTCTCTCCACAGCAAGAGGTTTTATTATTTAGCATTATTCTTTTTTCCGTGCCTATGTGCATTCTGCTTGTTAAATAAATAACTTTTTTTTCCACTTTCCTCCGAGGAAATTTCTTTCCAAACCTGGTGGGGGAGGGGCTGCTGAAACGCGCCTTTTATCAGAGGACGTTTCCTCCAATTTGTCTCAAACAGTATGTTAAGACCAGTCAATACAGTATGATCAATAAAGCTGTTGCTTGGATGGTGTCGATGTGAATCCAGCTAGTGGCTTCAGCAGTGCCAGGGTTACACCCATGAAGTGATCTCTAGAAATCACATATTTTAGTGTGTCTTTGAGAATTAAGACTAATTAAAACAGTAGAGTTCCCTTAAAACAGCAGACAAGGGGACTTTCCCTGTTGGTGAGCAGCTCCTGTCCATTCCTCACCCAGGAGGATGGGTGGGATTTGATGGATGGCTCCTCAAAGGTCTTCTCTTCCTGGAAATAGAACAGGGTGAGGTCCAAGGGAAGGTGCCACCTCACTGCCCAGCTTTTTTAGAGTGTGGTCCAGGCACGGCAGGACAATCAGAATTGTCTTCTCCCCTTGGATGCTCTGTATGCAGGTGGCACCACCAGCTCCCAGTGGGTCAGAATTGGGCCACCCTTCTTGAAGGGCATGCTCCAAGGTCCAGCAATAGGGTCCAGCTGCCTCTTCATGAGGGTGGGAGAGGGGAGGTTCGAGAGATGGAAGGTTCCTGGGGAGTTTCCCTGTGTCGTTACCTTGTAGGTACTAACAAGAACATGCAAAGCATCCTAACCTGGCACTTGCTTAGGAAGAAGTTATTTGTGGGTACAGGATATTTGGGTTGCCTCAGCTGGGTTTCCCTCTGAGTTGTGTGGGGCTTCATTCTTAAAACTGGACATAAAGTGCAATTGCTGAGTGTTTGATGTTAACCTTCTAAAATTGTTGTTTGAAAAGGTGCTTTTAGTGATAATATTTGGTGTTGTTTTTCTGTGATTCAGGCTGATAAAGTCAGACATTTCCTACAATTTAAACACCTGAGTCAAAGTGTTATGCAACTATTTATCCAGCTTGGGGTAAGTGATGCTGTGTTTGTAGTTGTCATACTTCAAAACCTGTCTGTCTACTTCACAGTAAGGTTGGGAGCTTGGACTTTTAGTGGTGTCACGTATATAGTGACCCACATGGGGGGGCATCTCCCCGTACCCAAATGTTAATATTTAATGAAGAAACTTAATGAAATTTAGATTTAGTCATGTTTTTCCTGGCCAGAAGGGTGGATTTTTTTAATGATGGTACTGCGGTGTTTATCTTTGGGGACTGGCAATGTGATGTGCAGATCTCGAAACAACCCCATTCAATTTGGTAAGACTTCGGGCTGATGCCACAATGCATTTGTGCAATACCCTGGCAAAAAGGGCTGATGGTCCAGCAGTGGCCTTTTGTGATCTCATGTGCTAAATTAGAGTGATATTCGCACAAGGGCAGGGTGCTTTTTGACTTTCTAAAAGGAAGAGTCTTCAAATCTAGCTTTGTCTGTAGACCCTCTGCAGACCACCTCCTGCTCCCTTTTGGGGTGGGATTTAGATCCACACTTGATGATTTAGGATTAGCATTTATGAACTGGATCAGATCCTCTACAAGCGTGGAGCAGAGTTACTCTGTCCCTGCAAGTCTATCACTCACTGTATGTCTTCAGCCAGGTGAAGAATCTTGGTGGAAAAAAATTTAATAAACTTTTTGGCAGTGGAAAAGAAGTACTTGTTTTGGATGTTGTCATTGCCTGATGCACTTCTGCAGGACTAAGAGGCCTTGTATCCAGAGCAGCTGCAGTACCGTGGCATGCACAGGCTCAGTTCAATCCCTTGGAGCAGGGATAAAAGGGGGTGGTTTGGCTCCCAATTGCCTGTCTGGCATAGGGGAGGACAGTAATAGGGAGAAAAGGCTGTTTTCCAGGTACACACTTGGAGGAGCTACTGATAGAGGAAGCTATTTGTTAAGAATTGTCTTGTTGAAACAGTCTCATAGGTTGCCTTGTAAAAAGCAGTGTCTGCTCTAGCATTTGAATTTGATTTCTAACATTTGAATTTGATCCTGAGAACCCACTGAGCTGGAGAGGATGGCACTGGGGGTTTGCAGATTCTGTAAATTTGTAGCAACCACTGATGTCTGTTAGTTGCAGTGTGTGTTTTCAATCGATGAGGTGTGCAGGGCTTGCTGACTCCTGTAGGACGCCATTCTCCCTTTGCTGGGGAATTTGTTAAGTTACCAAGGCAGATGATGCTAAGCTGGCGTTGCCCTGAGGTGCAGAAGGCTTCAATCCTGTTGACGGATTTTACCATTTTAAGCACCCGAACATGTGGCCACAACCCACAAGTTTTTCCCCCACCTCCACATCGCAGGGGAGCAGCCCCATGCTTTCCTCGGAGCCCCTCAGAGAGGGGCAGTGATTTGCCTTTGTTGGTAGGGATGTGGGTGTGTGCATGAGCGTCACTTCAGAGCCTGGAGTGTCACAGCCAGCATACAGACTCTGGCTGGGATCGGAGAGGACAAGGTGCCTGGCGATAGGTGCGATAAAGGGACTTGGCTGTTAGAGGGAAGATAGACCAGTGCTCCTAAATATAGCTCCCTGCTCACTGATGTTGGTTCTACAAGAAGGCACCCACCCATCTGATTTCCAGCTGGTGCTTTGCTTGGAAACAAACTCTTATCCCAAG
This sequence comes from Edolisoma coerulescens, assembly GCA_013397115.1. Lineage (NCBI taxonomy): Eukaryota > Metazoa > Chordata > Aves > Passeriformes > Campephagidae > Edolisoma > Edolisoma coerulescens. The sequence goes on along the minus strand of VWZW01006017.1, from coordinate 556,645 downwards.
GACTGACTTGGTGGAGCCCTGTCCAGCCAGTTGGCCAAGTGAACCTAAATACTGCAGATACTTTAGGAAGAAATTTCTGGGCTTGCTCTGGCCAGCCTTGACATGTGGCTGGTACAAGTGGCTGTGGAAGGGAGAAGATGCTCCATGAGCAGCCAGCCAGATGCAACATGTGTTCCACTCAGTGCTCCCCTCAGGTGTCCCTGTTCCTGTCTGATGGGTGTGGGCTGGGAAGGAAGGAGCATTCAGGTGTTATGTTTTAGGCACAGAAAATACTGGATGATTTGGGAACAATCCAGAAGTTCTGTCAGACTGCTGCTGCTGCTGCCAGGGGCTGTAGTTTTTGCAAGGTTTCACTTTGCCTGATGTGCTGTTGTAGGCCATCAGCTCCTCCCACACCTCAGCAGCAGAGGATTTAGGCAGCTGGAAGGTGATGTGAGTATCGTGTAAGCAGAACATCAAGCAAAAGGCGGTTTTCTTCTAAGATGCCAAATACCTTTTCCTAATTCAGCAAGAGGTCACAAATGCTTTGCATGTTGCACATAGTGAGTTTGCTTTTATTGTCTCCACCCCTAGACTTCCCTCCTTACTAGCAGACTGCTCCCATTCTTCTTGCAACCAGAGACAACAGACTCATCCCTGCCTCGGAAGAAAGCTAATGGGGTGACGCAGCAGGAGCCAGCTGCCTTGCTACCTGCATGGTGACCGTGCAAGGAGGAAGGAAGGCCACAGCCAGCACTTCTTCAGCCACGGGTGAGGCTGTGTTACCTGAGAGCAGTGCACGCTACAAAAACCAGCACTGTGCCTCCCACCCCGGCTCTGCAGACCACGCTCTGCCAGTGAGACCTCTAGGCAGAAGCCATCTGCTGCTGTTACCTGGGGACATTCTGAGCTGCACGGGGTTGGTTTTTGGTGCATAGCCAAGAGCTAGCTGGAGTTAGGACTGCAGAGACTTTGTGTGTGCTCAGTCATTTGCTAGGGCAGAGCAGCTCCCAAACATGAATCAATGCTGATGCTCTGCAATGCTCTGTGATGGGAAAGAGCAGGGAGTTGGGAAGGGTACCAGGCCTGGATGAGGGAGTTTGGAGTTGGGAATTTTCAGCGTTGCTCCTTCCCTTTATCAGGTGTTTGGTGCTTCAGTCTGCAAATTTTCCTCCTTTGGAAGGGTACCTGTGAAGAAGCTGGGGCGAGGAGGAGGAATTGCTGACAGTTCTCAGGTTGTGGCTATGTTTTCCTTTTCTATCGCCTGTTTGCTCTGCATCAGGTATGCCCAGGGCTATGCAGAGATGGTGGGAAATAATACTCTTCTAGCCTCTAGCTGTCTCAAGAGAGAGCTGGTGTCCTCAAAAGACTTGATCATGGAGTGGTGGATTATACTGGCCAAGGCTCTGCCTGGCTTTGTGCTTGTTTACGGGCTCCTGGACTTCAGTGGTACCTTCTACTCTGAAAGATGTTGGCTGTAATTCTGCAAAGACCCTGTCACTGCCTTCCACTGTGGTCTTGTGGGTTTTATCTACTCCAAGGGCTACTTCTTTCCCAGAATCTCTCATGACACATTCCTGCACAGTTTGAACCACATGCCCGTCAGAGAGAGGGGCAATTGGTGCACTTGTTCCAGCCTAACTGGTGTAGGGAGGGAAGGCTGGGCAGGGAATGGCATCAGAGAGCCTGTTTGTTAAACTGCGAGCTGGCTGCTTGTACCAGCTACTGTGAACCTGTGTAGCTGAGCCATGGGCATCCCCTTGAGGATTACACCAGCCCAGGGAGGGGGTTATGAGCAGAGCAGAGCAGTGGAACGTGCCTGAGGCACGGGTAGGGAACAGAAGCAACATGCCATGGCATGATGGAGGATGGGGGAAGGGAATTTGACACTTGAATTACACTTTTAAACTTCTGATTTTGCATGTTTGTAAGTACTGTTACAAGTGCATGTGCTTGTGCAAAGGTTATGAACTGAGCAGGATGGGGTCTCCATGGGCATTGTTAGATTTCTCTATCAATAGTGAAAGCCACTGAAGTGCCTGGACTCCAGTGTCATACATGTTGCTGGCTGATATAAAATGGATGTTTCCTCCTAAGGCTGCATTGCATCCCTGCTGCTGAACTTTTATTTGGAGCTCCTCAAACTATGACCTCTAAAGCCTCTGTGGCAAAGCTCCTGCTTGGTACTTATTTCATGCAGAAGGATGTGAGTGATAGAAATTCTTCCTGTAATTTCGTCTCTCTGTTAACTCCCTTCTTTCAGCTTCTGTCACACACCAAAATATTCCTTTCTGCATAGAAGTCACCCCAAAAGTGAATCAGATCCTGCTGAGCAGGATAGTCTTCTCACCACCTATTTATAGTGCATGCAATTACCCTCCATGCATCTTGGAATTCTAATTGCCTTTTTATTGCTGTTTAGTAGTGTGTTAAAGGTTTTTGAGTGCTCGTGCCTTGTTTTCTCATTAGCTCTATTTATTGCTCCTTTGGCTCCCTTCCCCAGCCTCATAAAATTTAGCATCTTCATGCCTCCAGGGTCTTGGGCAGCTCTGCCACTTCTGACTTCTCCCGTGTCCTTGCTTGTGTTGCTGCTCCAGATGCTTTGTGTTCACCAGTCTCAGTCTGATGTGCTCTTGGGACCCGTCTCCTGGAAGGGGCTCTGTGCCTGCTGTGATACCCTGCCAGCAATTCCTTTGCTGGGCAGGGTGGCTCAGGGAAGGTGCCTCAGTGTCTCTAAGGCAGCTGCCTTGCATCAGACAGGGCTGTTTAGCGTGGTGAGGCTGCCCAGGCAGTTAGGGGCAAGTACATGATTTCCAAATGAGGAGTAATGGTCAAGAGTCTGGGGAGCAGCTGGTAACAGGGACTGGGAGTTGGTAAACCAGGTGAGAGGCAGGTGCTGTGGCCTGGGGTCCCCTGCATGGATTTGTTTTGCAAGGGGACCCCAGAGCTGCTGTGTCACCAGTGGTCCTCTTGTGACATGGCCCTTCTCTAAAGCCACACCAAAATATTCCTTTCTGCATAGAAGTCACCCCAAAAGTGAATCAGATCCTTCTGAGCAGGAGGCACATACAACTGGTATCACTGGGATTGCTTTTTTAGAGCTTTGTGTGTATCCTCTACCAGTTTTCACCTGCTGGGCTTACGGAGTGCCTGGCACCCTGGTGGGTCACTGAGGGCAAGCAGTAGCCTGTGTTTGTCTCGTATAGTTTCTTGTGTGCAAAGTCCTTTACAATGTTGTTTGCTTTATGTGTTAGCCTTGTTGTGTGGCATTTCCATAGCTCAGATTAATTTAATCATCCCCCGAGGTGCTTGCTTGCTCACAGTTGTCCAGGACTTTATTGCCCTCCTCTTGTGTGTTGAAGAGCCCACACAAATCTGAATCATCAGTAAATGTAATCACGGTGTTTGATGTTTGTTCTTTCAAATCTATGATATATACAATGAATGAAACTGGTCTTAGTATCCATCAGTGTCTTCCCTTTCAGCACTTCTTATGTTCCAACATGCTTATTTGCTGGGTATAGCCCTGCTACTCAGTCCTACCAGCATTTGTATTGACCAGAGGAATTAATGGTTTATGTAAAATTGTATCAAAAGCCTTCTCACCCTATAGGTAATTTATGGCCAGAGAGCGCCATCAGCAGCTTTAGCACGTCTGCTAAGCACAGTGTCTGCTCAAGGAGGGCTGAGCTCAGTAGCCTGCAGTGCTCTTTAGGCTGGGGCTGAGGACGGGTGAGTGCTCTGTGCTGCCAGCCAGCATCCCTGCCTGCGGCTGGCCTCTGCCTCCAACATGGTGGCACTTGTGACATGGGCTGTGCAGCGTTACTCTAGGCTGGCATCCTCATCTGGGGGCTCTGTCTGAGTGTGAGGGCTCATTAGTCAACAAGAAAATTACTGAACTGAAACAGCCTGGAGCTCCTTGGCCTCAGCGGTAGTTTGATGTTTCAGGTTCCTTGTGAAAGGTGAAAGCAATGGCAGAGCTTGGCAGTTTGGGTGCTGACTGGGGGCTTGAGTTTGGGCCAGGTTATAGGCTCAGCTCTCTGCTCACTTCTTTACAAACTCACACAATTATCCGGATCTTTCTCAAGCTGTCGTCAATAAGAAGGTGATGAAAATATTACTTCTCCCTCCATAGAGCACTGGAAGACAGTGAGAGCTTAGGAGATGCTGAGTTAATTGCTTAGTACAGGATGCAGGTCTAGGGGAGCACTGGGGCTGGACCCGGTGAGAGTGGCCATGCTGTAGCTCAGACACACACAGACACTGAGCACCAGAGGCTGCCCCTTTTATGACTTGCTGTGTCCTCTAAGCAGCTTCTACAGCCGCTCTCTCTTAAAATAAGACACTTAATAGTCTTTCATAATTCATGCTTACAAGTTGTACACATTGGATGATAGAAGGAACCGATGTTTAATTTACACACATGGGGCTTCATATAGATCTTAACAGCTCTGTGCACAACAGCCATGCACCCTTTTCCTGCTGATTGTGTTTGGGCAGGTGGACAGCAGGCTGCCTGCTGTTTCCATAGGCAGGGCAGTGCCTGGCTTGCCTGCAGCCTGCTCCTCTGACATTTCCTGAGCTTGTCACGGGTGTTGCCCTCCTTCAGGAGGGAGAATTGCACTGTAATGCAGAAGCAGAACAGGAAAATCTTCATCCTTATTACTCTCAAAACCCAACTGCTGTATGAAAGGAAGGCAGCCTGGAGTCCTGAGCCTAGTTTTGCATTGCTGGGAGTCTGTGGACTGAGGCTCTGCTCCAGATGGGCTCTTTCGGGATGCATAGGGATGTGCCCTGGCTGCCCTTGCTTGGGGTGCTCTTGGTGCAAACCATGGCCTTCAGATGTTTGTGCTCTGGTGATGGCTCAGGCTTCAGGGACAACCAAACTGTGACTAACAGGAGATGGGCATTTTAACTAGTACAGCAGCTAAGCTGCCCTCTGTTAAAGCCCACAAGAACAGGAGAAGATAAGCCCTCTGATTCTTTCCTTTCAGCCAAAGGCATAAGAGCCAGTGGCCAGCCAGAAGCAGCTGCCTTGCTGTTTGGTTGCTGCAGGTTTGGGAGGGAGTTACAGCTGCTCCAGTAGTGTGGCAAATCATCTCCATTTATCTTATGGTGTTATGCCTCGATGATGTCAGATGGTCTCTTTACATTGCATATATATTCAGACTAAGCAAATCTCAGTAGTTTTCCTATAAAAATTTAATGATGAAAGATGACACTTAAAAGTGATTTCCTTTCTTTTTTTTCTTTAGCCAGTTGTTTCATTTGCTGTATAACCCTCATGCTAACGGTAATCTTTCCTTGCTGTGACTCAGGAGAACAGATGTGCCTTTTGAATTTGTTTTTTTACCTAGACAGAATCTTCCTGGTAGTTTTTTGTTTTATTAATTTTTTTTATAGTTCTGATTACTTGCTTTGCAATGCTGTGACCTATATTCAAGGTAAAACTTGTGATAAATACTTGCTTTGGGGAGAGAGGAACAACTATGTTTTTGAGAAGATTAAGGCCTGTCAGGCAGCAATCCTCATTTCAATTAGACATCAAAATGCAAATCATCCAGACTTCAAAGTATGTCAAGGTGAAAGTAGAAAGGACTTTAATATATTCTGCGATTAAGTTGAAATCCTTGAGCACTTTAATTGTTCTTGGTTAGTTACACTGTCTAGGAATGGTGTGGGGGTAAGTCACAGTTGTGCAAGGAAGCCCTTCAAAGATATTTTTAGTCCCAGGGCTTCAGGGGCTGGAGGAGAGATTTGCTCACCTGGATGCTTGAGAGACTGCTGGCTTTGAAAGGGTGAATGACAGAGCTTGGGCAGTGGGAAGACTGAAGTATTTTTAAAATTTCTGCTTGAAGAGATTTGCTACAGTTTTATGAAATGTAAATGAAATTTCTACTCTTCATTCTCATTTTCTTGTATCTCCTTCTGACTTCTCAAGCAAACATTAACAAAAAAATTGGGGGTGAGAACCAGTAAAAAAACCAACTTGTCCCGGTTGAAACCACGGGTACAAGGTCATAGCTGTTTATGTAACAAATCTTGCAGGATTCAAAAAATGTCTTTGGTGTCGTCTTGTGCAATTTTTCAAAGGTGTTTATGGAGTCACAGCACTACTTTGCACCAGAAATTTTAGCCATACTCTGTAATTGTACATTGTGCACCTCTTTGTACCCAGTTTGGATGATTGTGCTTGGTAGATATGACACAGAAGCTTATTAAAAAAATAGCAAAAATGCGAATTATACATCTATCTTGTTTAAAAAACATTTAATTATGTTAGCATGTAGACTTTGCACTAGAAAAAATTCTGTAGATAGAGAAACTCTCTAAACATCTGTGTTCTTGAGAGGTGGACCTTATGTGAAGAGCATTTGCAGCCACCTCACATCACCCCCTTCCCAAGGGAGCCAAGCAGCTAGTGAGTTCCCCATGGTTGGCAGATCTCCCTGGGCCCCATGGGGCTGGGGCTCTTTTTGCAAGGCAGATTTGGGCATTGCTCTTCGGAGTTGCTGGGCCTTGGTAACTGAGCAGAGGTGGGAAGGGCTACAAACAGGAAGGCAGAGGCAAAGAAACAGCCTTCTGCATCATGCAGGCTACTGCTGAATCACTGTTTATGCTTTTTCCGTACCTGCTGACCACATGATGCGTGGAAATAGGGTATCTCTATTTTCAGTTCTTACCTTGTGCATTCATGCACATGCATGCTGAAATTATACTTTCTGTGATGGGAGAAGTTTCTTGCCTACGCATGGAAAGTATTTCAGAGTTGTGGCACACTAATGGTTCCCCATTTCTTCCCTTCCTAAAATCATCTGCACGAGGAGAGAGTGGGGAAGAACTGCTTGCTCTGTGTAGTAGTACGGGATGCCCCAAGTGCCTTGGAGTTGCTGCTCCAATCAATGCCATCCAGCCATGGTCCTTTCTGGCAGCAGAATTGCACCTGCCAAATTTTATTCTATACTCTGCTGTCTTCTTTTACCCTCTCCTCTAGAGCTTATTTGGTACCTAAATATGATTTATCAACTATAGCAGCAGGACCACAGTGTTTTGGTTTGTTGCTGTCAGTTTTTAATCATCTGTGATTTATTTTGCCCATGTTGATGCTAGTGGAGCAATATTGAGCTCTGTCAGCAGAGGAGAAGGTCCCATGATGAAACCAGCCCATTTGTGTTGGCAGGAGTTATGTGTTGGCTGTTACCTGCTGCTGCATTAATTGTGCTGTGAAAACAGGCACCACTTTTGAGGTAATTTAGGTATAAATTACCTATATAAGCTGAGATGTTGAGGTGAGGCAAAGCAGTGACTCGTCGATAGCAAAAAATGACTGCATTGGGGACAAGATATAGTTTATTTTGTTAATGCTGCAGGAAGCCAGTGGTTGCTGGTGGAACATTCCAGTGAAAACAAGGTTTTCTCATTCTAGTGCATTGGGATTGACAATGGCATTTTGGGAAAAGAAGAAATAAGAAGTGCTCTGCTTTTAAATGGCTCTGTCGTTCATGTGGCAGCAGCTTTGTGACACTGTCTGTCCTCAGCTGCTGTGCCTTCAGAAGCTGAGATTCCCCAGAGCTGATGAGATTATTTGACTCAGTGATATTCTTTAGGAGATGCATTATTCCCTCCCTAGTATCCTCCTGGTGCACGGGGTGTTGGTCCCTGCCACCAGAAAGCCTGGGAGTGGGTGCTGCTGCTCAAATGAGTAAAGTCGTGCATACAGTGACAGCAAACTGGTCCAAGTGCTGTGTTCCATGTAAAGAAGTGTGACAAAAGGCTCATCAAGATTCCACCTTAAAATCCTGTGTCCAAAACCTTAATGCTGCACTTGGCACCCATGAGTTTCTTCCAACTGCCCTCTTTGATTTACTCTTGGGAGAAGGTGGCAGGGGAAGTGATGCTGCTCTTGAATACGGGGTGAAGTTTGCCATCGGCTGGGTGGGAATCATGCCTTTGACCTGAAGGTCTCTGTAGCTTTGGTTTCTGGAAAGTCTGGATGCTAAACTCCCATGTCCCAGCAGGTCTCATGTCTTAAACCACTTGCAGAGACCCTGAGGCAGCCTTGCTTTCCTTAGCTAGCTTATTCAGAGTCTCAGTATCTTGGGTTTCCTCCAAATCCAAATCCATTTCTTAAATAACCATTTACTGTGATGTGAGAGTTTGGTCTGGCCAGCGAGAATGACTTTGTGATTCGGGTACTCACTCTGGCCCACTGATGCCTGATGTCTTTTGGCTCCTTTGCTGCCCTTTGTCATTACAGAGCCTTGGCACCCGCACCCAGGAGAGTGCGATGTCTTTGTGAAACCCTTGCTGGTCCAGCTTCTGTCCTTGTTTCAGGGATATCAGGAATGAAGCAGTTGCTTGCATTGCTGCAGAGTAATTATCTGACTCTGGAGCCACCCATAGAGCTGCAGCATGTTCACTCCTCGCTGCACACATAGCCCCAGCTTTTCATGGTGTGAAAAGCCTGCTGAATTGTTTTAAAATGTCACAGCAGGAAAGAGCTTTATTTCTTGTACTCCATCATTTATGTCAGCCCAACTTGTGAGCTGTTTGCCAGAAGGACACGCACAGGTGTAAATACATTGGCTTTTCATGGACCTGTTTTCTGTGTGTTTGTGGCTGCCCTGTGGAGGAGCATCACCAGCCAGTGCTGGAAAACTCCTGTGGCAAAAGAGGGAAGCAAGGGAAGAGGAGAGCCGAGGAGAGGTGGGAGGAAGGTGCTCATCTTGAAGCAGAAACACCATTTGCTTCTGCTTCACCTCCCTACAAAGAGACAAGGAGGGCCATTGGCCTGTGCAAGGACACTTTCCCCAGGAGGTGGGAATAAGGTAGAGCAAGGGCTACCCAAGAGTAGCTGTTTAGAAACAGATCCATGGTACCTCTTGGTTTTGGGGGGAGAAATGCTGAAGGTTCAGGTGCTTAATGTCCTTTTTCTCTGGACCTCAAACTGAAAGGCAAATATTTTTTCCCCAAAGGTGTTTAAAGCTAAGCCTCATGAGGCTGAAATGGTGTGCAAGGACGTGCAGCTCTCCCCAAGGCTTCAATTTTCAGGATTATTCAGAGATTTGCAAATTAGAAAGGTGCTGAAACCAGTTGGCTTGAGCTTCAGTGGAAAAGCATTTGATGGTATGTGGCATCTTGCAGATTAGTTCCTAGGCACCATCCCCTGTTGGTGGTACTTTTCCATCACGGATGCTGTCCGTGGCCAGAGCTCTCTGCTTGGCTTATGGCCACACTCTTATTTAAGGCACAGAGAAACCAGGCAAGGGGAAGAGAGGCTGAGCACAACCTGTGCAGAGAAGGTGCTCCCAAATCAGTGCTGGCTCCCAGCTCTTTCTCCACTGTGCCCAGGGAGATGCCAGTGACTGTGCCAGGGATGCTCCAGTGCTCGGTGTGGGTATGGGATGTCTTGTCAGACACCTGAGCAGACAGCTTGGAGGTCAACACCTTGTTAGAGCAAAGCCATGTGCCTGCTTTGCCTCTCTGCTCTCTAACTGCTGCCTTGGTGCTTCCTATCTGCATCCGGTAAGCAAGCTGCCGGGTAGTTAATTACTCCTCTGGTCTGAGTGCTGTATTATAGTCCATTCTGTCAATACTAATTGTTTTATAGAAATATGAACTACCTCTTCTCCTTTCCTCCAAGGACTTTGAGATGCAATGTGGGCTTTAATGATATCATTCTCCCTTCTGTCCACTGTGAGCAGGAAAATATCTCCCTTTTCAAAGGGCACTTAGGGCTATCTGTTGGAGAGCCACGAGCACTCTGCTTTTGGGGTCTGTTCCTTCGCCTTTCTAAAAAAGCTCTTTCCTTGCCCTGGTACCTTTGGTGCTGTGTATTTATAACTAATCAATTGCAGCCCAAGATCAGAGCGATGATTATCATTTGTCCTGATGAATCCAGGCAATCCTTCCTTACATTGTTCCCTTCCTGGGTGAGATTTCTTCTTGCTTTTCAACCTTTGGTTTAATAAATAGGTGCAAAGGAATAAGTAACTTAAGCAGCAGTTTTAGGTGGGCATCTACTGAGAGTGCACACAGTAGAATGTAGAGATAGAACATAAGGAAAATTCCCCCTTTCAGGAATTAAAATTGTCAGCTCTTGGCATTCAGTTGTATTTCCATGTACTTGCACTGAACCAGGTGGTCAAGGTGGGCAGCCACTGGTGATGGCTCTTTGCAGGGGGATTTATAATGTTGAATGTGTTTTTATTGCCCTGGAATAAACACCAGATAAACCCACATTCATTCATAATTAAAGCACAGTAAATTTAAATGTGCCCCACGTATGTTGAGCTTCAGGTGAGTTTGTAGTGACTAATGTTTTGGGGCTGTGCTCTAGTTCTCTTTGCCTGACTGGAGGTTTTGCTGTTAGCTTTTATTGCTAGTGGCACTGCACAGAGAAGGATGATGCACACAGGTTAGCACGGGCTAGCTGTCATGCAGAGATGAAACAGGAGTGCAGTGAAGAGCTCGCTGCCTGGCTGTGGGAAAGGCCCTGCCACCGGGATGCTCTAGACCTGATCCTGACTGCTTTGTGTTTCTACAACTTCCTGCAGAAGCCTCAAAAATGAGATATGGGTGTGCCTGAGGGTGCTGGTGTGATTTTGACAGAGATGGGGAGGGTTTGTTGACAGAAGGATGGATGGCAGGGTCCTGTTCCCTAGTGGGGTGTGGAGGTTGAGAAGTGTTTTAGCCCTTCACTAAACGGCACCTTCTGCTTGGCATGTGCCTCTGTGTTGCTCAGCATAGCTGCAGGTGCATGTCCAGGTGCTCGATCAGGGCTTCATCTGCTGTCAGCTGGGTACACCAGGCAAAAGGAGGATGGCTGGGTGCAAGGGTTGGTGGTATTCCTCTGTCTTCCCAGGGGATTCACAGAGCAGACCATACTTAATTAGACTTGCTTTCATACTTAATTAGAGTAGCTTTCAGAAAACAGTGCATCTTCTGGTGCTATCAACACTTTTCAATGGCGAACATAGGAGGGCAAGCAGCATGGAGGTATTGCAGACCCACAGGGCCAGAAATATTCAGACTGAGAGGCAGGAGTGCTGATCCATGAGCTGAATGGTGCAGAATGACTGCTGGCTACTCCCACAGGCATGGCACAGTGCTGCACTGCTGGACATGCTCAGTGCATCCTTGTCAGGCTGAGGAATCCTTGTTGAAGGTCTGAAACTGCTGTACATAGGTTGAAATTACATGGCTGTCAGTGCAAGCCGTGAACTGGGAAGTGACACAGCTTTTTTTCTGGAGGAGAGTTTTTTTGCATATTGTGTGGGATTTATAAACAAAACTTACTCCAATACAGGCTAAATCTTTCCTGTATTCTATTAAAATATGGGGGTACAGGAGGCAGAAATTAGCCTTTTAGATTTAATCTCTGTCTTCTTCATCTATATTGAGCTCTGAGGGTGTTTGTGGCCAGCGATTTGTTGTTTGGCTTGGAGTTCCTGTACAAGGACTCTCTGTTGCAGCTGAGCACTCTCAGTGCTTTCTCTGCTGTTCTCTGCAGATATTCAGTGAAGTTTGATATGCTGCTGATGTCATCTGCAGGAAGTTCTGCTCTGTGGCTTTAAAATGCATTCCAATTTCAAGCCTGCTCCATTGGGCTTAAGAAAGCCTGTGCTGGCGCCCTTGCTGTCATATCACCCAGGCTCGTGGAAGGCTGCATGTTAACTGGTCTCTGAAAACAGTTTCCTGGTTCTCAGCCACAAATGTGATTATGGTTACACTGGGGAATGGAAGCCTGAGAAGCCACATTGTTTCATTAAAGGTCAAGTTCAGTTGATTTGTAATCCTTCGACAGCAGCAGCCTCCTGTCTTTTACACCTGCAACTTCATGTGTGTCTGCCAAGGCATAGGCTGGAGCTTAGAGATTGAGTACCAGGTAGGCCAGGCTTTGCTTCTGGAACTTTTCTGGGGAAAAGAGGCAGTAACATCTTGGCTCTAGTTGTTTTTTTTAAGAGAAGAGCCTGGTGCTGCTGTCTCTGAGTGGGACCCAATGCTGCTGCTTTGTGCCTGCCATAAGTGGGAGCTGGGGAGCCCCAGTACTGTGTGCAGCTGGATTCTGGGTGGGAGCGATGGCCCCTTGCTGTGTGAGACCAGCACCTGGAAACCCACAGGCTTCAGCAGGAGTGGGGCCAGTTTCCAGGCTGTGGCTGCTCGGGGCCTGTGGCATGAGGACATACATTTTGGGAGGGTGTGGGATCCTGTGTTTCAGGGTGAGTGAGCTCCCACACATGTACCCAGGGATGTGCAGCAGCTTGGGATGTCACCAATGATGTTTGTCACCTTAATATTCATCTCCTGTGTTTGCAAATTTTGGCGTGAGCTGCAGATTCTTCTGTAAGTGTTTTGGGGCAATTTCCTTCAGTTCCTGATTAAAATGCATGTGTTTTTCCTCATTTAAAAATATCATCTGTATCAAAAAGCTAATGATCACAATACCTGGCTTCCTTTTCCCCAACAAAGATGACAGCAGTGATATAAATCATTATGCTGCTGATTGTAAAATTGCTGCCTTCAGGCATGTCTTTATTTTAGGGTTGGATTTTTTGGCTGCCACAATTTACAAGAAAAAGACAGTTAGAAATTTTCTCCTTTTAATATGTAGTTTTCACAGCTCTCAAGGCTCTTTATCGTGTCAAGCTGCTTTGGCTGCCAGGCTGGAAAAAAGCAGAAGATTAAAGTGCCTTTTTTTCCAAGCATGCAGCTGTGCATATAAGTATATGGTGTCTTTCCTGACATAAGATAAAGTCATAAAGATTTCCTGGTGGGCTTTTACATTGCAATTGTGGTCCTTGCTGCAGTAGACAGTGAATGTCCTTTCCTTGAGACTTTTTTCTTGTCTGATTTGAGCCTCAGTTACCTTCCTCTGGTTCCTGTCATGGTTGTTGTGGGACCACAAACCTTCCTAGCACAGAGGTACAGCAGCTCCAACATGTGCAGAGTCCTGCTGAGAATTTGGATTTTAGTTGCTAGTTTTTGAAGTGAAATCTTAAAGGGATTTTAATGCAGCACCATATGGAAACACCAAGGATTGTTTGTTTTGTTGTTGGGTTAGTTGGTTTTTTTTAAATTTTAGGTGTGTTTTTTTCCTCCCACCTCTGTGGGGAGATGTAAATGCCCGTCTAGAAAAGTCAGGAGCTGCAGAGGCTATCAGAAATGCCACCACCAGCTGACCACCTCCCAAACGGCCGAGCTCTGTGCTTAGTGAATGACGACAGCAAACCCTGTGAAGGGTATGGCTTGTATTTAATTCTGCGTTACAATCCCTTTAATCTAGGATTATATCCAGTTGTTTTGTTCATGCAGGGTGTATGCTGTCAGATAAAAGCAATAACAGCTGGGAGGAGAAAAATTGCTTCAAACAGTGGCTGAAAACCTTGAGTATCTGCATGTGCTTTTATCAGAGGCATAAACCTATCTCACAAAAACTGTCCAGGCAGGTGCAGGGGCTGACAGGACCCTCCAGCTCTGATAGATTAAGACCCTGGGAAGGCAACTGGTTGCAAATGAAACAGTAATTGCTTTCCCCCCACTGAATGAAATCTTCTCTGAGGCGATTACACAGATTAAAGCTTCCCACTGCAATGTACCAGAATAAATATAGCTTGTGCCACTTGCGGGGGCTGATGCAGAGCAGCATCGGCTGCGGGATGCCTCTTGCGAGATATGGCAGGGCAGCTGGAGTGAAGGGTAGAAATCCTGTAAAAATAGGGCTGGAAGGACCTCAGGCTATCTGAACATCTTCCTCTCTTAAAGCTGGATTGAGCATGCCCAGGTTGTTCCTGGTGGCACTTGTCCAGCTGGTCCTACTGGGGATATGGGGACATGAGTTCCTGGGCCAGCTCCTCCTGTGCATCTGCATCCTTACTGGGACACGGCTTTTTCTCCAGTACTCAGCCTGGCTTCCTTGCTGTAACACATACTTTTAATTTCTTGTTGTGGATGTGAGTGAGAATTAGTTATTTGCTTTTTTTTCAGCAGTTTTTTCCATACTTTGCAGAGTCTTGTCCTCAAAGCTTTCCCGAGGGAGCTCTTTGTTTCTTACAGCCCTGCCCTGGGCTCATATTTGCTGCCTTGCTCCTGCTCCCCTCTCACGGGCTCCCTGCGTGGTCAGTGCCACCGAGATGCCCCTTCCCTGTGCGAGGACTTAGTGCACCCCCAGCCATGCACTTCACATGTTAAGTTAAGCCATTACCCTAAATAATAGATGCATTTTACCAACGTGATAATTCGTAGTAGGTGCCACTTTGACCAAGGTGCAAGGGAGAATTCGCCATGCATACACAAAATAGTTTTCCTTGTTTATCACAGCATGATTTAACTACCTGATGGTGTTTGATTACGTTGCATGCTATATAATTTCAAGTACAGTGTGTGTGTGGTAGTTGCACAACACAAATTAAAAGTCTCTGAAATGCAGGAGTCGTACATGTGAGAGTCGTAGAGATCCTTTTCCACTGTAATTAGCTTTTTTCCAGAAGAAAAGAAAAAAGCATCAAAAAATGCAGTTCACTTCAGTGTGCAGTAGAAGATGAAGCCTGGTGTGGGCTGGGGCAGTGCTACATGACAGAGCATCATCCTGGGCTGTACAGAGCTGTTTCTCTTCCCTGCAGCAGTGTGCTCCTGTGAAGAATCTGGCTTTTCCTAAGGCATTTGGCAAACTTGAGGGGGGGCAAGTGCAGGTATGGTGGGAGGGGTTGCTGTCTCTTTCCTCTGTGCCCAGACCGTCTTGGCACAAGCTTGGGCTCCCCTTCCAGAGCTCAGCATCAGTCCCTACCCAAGGGACACAGACTTGTGTCCTTGGCATAGCCCTGTGGACTGCTCCTGGCTCTCATGGTTTACCATGTGAAATTATTCGAGTTATAAATATCTTGGGGCTAGGCCTTGTAGGGTTTTCTGCTATTTTCATTCTGCACCAAATGGTACAGAGAGTCCACGAGACCCAGGTTATCAGCACAAAACCCGGCCCTGGAGCTGAGCTGGGTGTGAATGGGACAAGGCAGGTGCCTGGGTAGCACAGGCTTCTGCTGAGACATTTGCAACCAAAGGATTTGAGTGAGCTGCGGGCAAGTACTCAGAAGTGCTTTGAATTGTGATGGTGATCAGGCCACCTTTCAAATGAATCAGTCGGAAAGAAGTCTTTCTCTGGCCCAGGGCTAGTTAGTTTAATTAAAGGTCTGTTGCTCTTGCCAGCAGATCAGGCAGAATTTGAAGTAGTCAGCTAAGTTGGTTGCTTAAATGATGTAATGTTGTTATGCCTATTTTTCGTTGAGTCTAAATTTCTGTGGCGTAAGTAACAGGATGAAATGATCTGTTGCTGTCTGCAGAGAGCTGATGAGAAACGAGTGGTGGAGGTGGTGGTTAGGCACTTGAAACTGGCAGGGGATCTGCTGTGAGACCTAATGGTTTTGCTGCAAATTGTAAGGGCCAAGGCTGTGCCAGTGACTTGCCTTGGGTGGCACACATGGGAGATGGCCACCACCGGCTCAGCACCTGTTTATTAAACTGTTTTGAAGAAAATAACCTTGACATCTAGCTTATGCACTCTCAGGGGATTGTGATTTGTATCTGGCTTTTTCTCTAATTAATAAAAATCTATTTTTATATCTTGGGGATGAATTTTCTCTAGGCCTTTGCTTATCCAAAAAATCCTCAATGACTTCAAGTGACAGTTGTAATGATGGACTTTTCTTTCTGTCTGAACTGCTGGACCCTTATGGGGACCAAAACAACACCTTTAAATTTCAAGCCCCTGTTCTTCCACACATGCAGTTTTCTCATGGACCACCTTTTGTTTCTTGTTATATCATCTTCTGATCCCAAGTCCTTTATTTTCCAAACCTATACTTTCTTGTGAACTACCTTATGTTTCCACTGGGGATAGAAATGCTTTTCTGTGCCCCATCCTAACGACCTTGGTGGTTGTTGGCAGTAGCTGTTCATGGAGTAGCTGCAAGAAATGCTGCACTGGCCACCTGGTTCCTTCAAGCTTGCTCCTTAAGACTGTGACCAGCTGCCACATGGACACTGGAGGGGGGTTTGGCTGGCACCATTGCTGGCACCTCACTGGCCATTTGTGCTGCTCTGGCTCCAGTGCCCCATCCCAGCTGGGATCCAGCCCTTCTTTGGAGGCTGAGCCCTGGCTCTTCTCATGCTCACAGCCATGATAATTTGCCTGGTACAGCTGCTTGGACTGACTTAGTGCACTTCTGTACTCATCGAAGGCAGTCATCAAGACTGGAGGCTTTTTGGCTTCTTGGCTGCTGCTTCTGTTGGTAGTTCCAATTAACACTAATGGAAATCACACTCTGGCATCAGCAGCACAGCACCCCCTGTGCTGTGCTCTGCTGTCTGACAGGAGTGGAATTGTGGAGGTAATTCCTTCTGCATCACACAGAAATTTTACTGCAAGGGGTATTGCTGTCACTTCATATGTACTGTGCCAGCTTAATGTTCTGTTATTTTCTTTCTTGGGAAGAGCCTGTAAAGCTGAGGAGTGTGGTGGGAGTTAATGCTCGTTCTCAGATACCAAGAAAAAGGGAAGAAAAGTCTTCTTCTTTTGAATTCCAGCCTTTGACACAGTGCTTCAGAGGCTTTCCCTGTGGCCTTCCGTAACTACAGGGTACGTTGCTCTCTCTTCAGCAGCAGCCCCTGAGCAGGGAATGCAGCCTCTGTCATCCCCCCGGATGTCAGCCTGTAGGCAAAGAGGATTTGTGCACAGCTTAGCAGAGGGCTCAGCTACCAGCCCCATTCAGAAATCTCCTTGGTCTACCAAACAGGCTGATGGTTGCCTTGCTCTTACTGACTCATGTTGTGCAGGCTCTCGGTTGCTCAAGATAAGCATCTTTATTATATCATGTTCTTGCTGCATGAGTCTGCTGTTAGCCTGCAATGTGGCAAAGGCTTCCGTCTTTCTTTGTTGTTTTTTTTCTGATGCTATCTTCAGTTTCCTTGCTTCTCCATTTATCAGGATGAATTGGGATTTGTTTGCTTGTTTAAATCACATTTCTGTAAAAAATGTCTAAGGAATTATTCGCAAAGCTCAAAAATAGTACATGGTTTGTAAAGAAGTAGTCACAGTTCAAAAGATTAAAGGAAATAAAAATTTCTATTTGCCACCTAAATTTAAGGGGAGCTTTAGTGTATCCTGGGAGATAGTATCAGAGGGAAAAGTGAGATTGCAAAGACAGACATCAACCAGAAGGAGTGACTTGTGCCCAGCAGTTCTGCATTCAGGCTTGGGGAACTTTTGTCCTGATAAAGACTTGGGCTTTTGAGTCTGTGAAGGTGAAAGTATCTTCTCCAGGACTGGGCAGGAATGCTGAAGTTTGCAAGTGATTTCTGTTGCCAGCTTCCCTGGCATTTTTTTCCCAATATTTCCTAGGGGGGAGGATTTTATTGCTGATTTTGTTTGCTACAGCATGCATAATGTCCGACTTTCCAAGCCTACAGCCAGGGTGTCAGCTGCAACCTGGCAGCTTTCTCTGCTGTGTGGGTCAAGCCAAGTGCTGAAACCTGGCTGGAAATCAGTTGGAGGTGGAACAAAGTTTCCCACCAGTTTGTCCTTCTCTTGTCAGTGTGGGCAGGATACTTGCCCACTCAAGGAACCATTGTGTATAGGTCTCTGAAGTTTGGAAATTGCACACAAGGAGGGGCTGGATGGTGAAGTAACATTGGCATTGCTGGAGAAAGCCCTGCCAAGGGGAACCAGGGGGAATGGGCTTGTTCGTGCTGCTTTCTGGCATTTCCCCTTCGTGCATGCCCCAGCCTGGCCTGGCTTTCTGGACAAAACCTGCTTGGTCACAGTTCAGCCTGGTCCCCTCTTCTTCATGAGGTTTTGAGGCCATAGGAGCTGCAAGAGGCAGCGCAGCTGGTGCTGTGGGCTTGGCATCACCTGCCTTCACCTGCAAAACCAGCGGGCTCCCTGCTCCCTGCCCATCTCCCAGCATTCCTACTCCCTCATCCAGCTGCCAGGGAAGCTTGCTGCCGATATCCCAGAGGGCTGGGAAAGCATTTGTCTCTGAGAGAGCCGTCAATCACGGCTGCCTCTTCTGGAGCAGGCTGTGTGGGCCCCTTCTGCAGTATGTGTCGTGCCAAGGGAGAGGCCATCACTGGCTCTGCTGGTGCTGGCACAGCAATCAGCACCAGGGGCAAAACTCCAAGCTCCTTTCATTCAAATGTTTTGGGGCATTTTCAGGTAAGAGACTGGATTCCCACATCCTCAGTTCTGCAGCTTTTATTTAAGCAATATTTAAGATAAGTGTTTTTCCTTCCAGTTTCTGTGGGTACTAGTTATCTCTAATCCTTCAGCGTAGGCTGAGGCTTCTAATAGGGATGTTTGATTTAAAAAAAAAAAAAAGGCAATCCATGCTGTAGGCTGAGGTGAGCTGGAGTTGCTGGGATTGTCTGTGCATGTACAGCATAGCGTGGGATCAGTTTTATGGGATCAGAGTAACATGGACTACTGTGGTCCAGCTGCCACCAAGCTCTGGGATCTGCCACCTGCACAGACCTGCTTCCAGGATATAGCCCGCTCCTCACACGTTTTGGGAGGAGGAAAATGAGAGTAGTGATTCAATGCATTGTGCTCATTTGGGGAGCTTATTTTCCCCCTTTTTGTCGTTTTGACTGTTATGGTTTCAGTGATCTCTTCCAGGGCTCCTAGAAGCAGAAGGGAAGCTGCAGGATAGAGAATGCTGTAGGCAAATGCTAGCACAATTGCTTTTTATGAAGAATAATTTCATTTTGTCTTTTCCTCTTTTTGTATGCCCACGTGTTTTTCTGCTCCTACAAACACTCCTCTGAAATTATATGCTTCAGTTCTGCAGTAGGTTTGCTGCTTTTTGTGGAGATTTCAACTTGTGCTCTTAATGTGCAAATTCATTACCATATGTAGCAACAGGCAATTCTTCCCTCCTGCCCTTTGGGACTGTGTTCTGCTCCCTCTGTGCACAGCCTGCTCTCCTCCCTCCTCTTGGGCTTTCTCAGCCCATAAGGTAGTGTAAGACACATAGGAAATCTGGATTTTGAGCTTGGACAGCATATTCTGGGGGTGTGTTGAAGAGGATATTTACTCCATCTGTTACGTCTCCTTCAGCTGCAGGTCACTGTTCTTGTGGCATCAGCTTGCAATTCTTCCGCACAACCCACAGCAAATGAGGAGCAGAGACAGCTCATCTGATGGGAAGGGGGTAGCAGGGGGCTTTGACCCTCCCAGCAGAAATGCACAGAGCTCATCAGTCACTCAAAGCCTTTAAAATTATTCTGTCTCAAGCCCAAAGAAGAAAAAGGAATCTTTCTTCTTTTTGAGGCAGCCTGCAATATACTACACGTCATAGGAATCCTTAAAACAGCTTTCCTGGCTTAAATGAGAGAGTTTTTAATGCGTAGGCATATGTTTTTGGAAAGGATTTTTATGTAGGGCCACATACAACTGCTGTGTTGAATATTGCCAGACTTTAGAGAGTTAATGTATAATAGTGGTACCAAACTTACTCTTTCGGGTTTGTTAGGAAAGCTGGATGTTTTGAACTTCTATCTCTAACTTTTGGCCAAAAAAAGCCCCGCAGACCATCAGAGGCACAAACAAAGGCTTTTTTAAGGTGGTTTGTTTTGGGTTATTTTTACATCCAGCTTACCAGTACTGTGTCTCCAGGCTGATGGGCAGGCAGTTGGACCAGACCAGATCTGGCTGCATTTGCTTCCTGTGCCCAGGAGCCACCAGGAAAGATTTGTGCAGTTGGGTGCTGCTGCTGGGACTGGGTGGCTGGTGCTGGGTCACAGCAAGCATCTTTTGGGGGATGTTTTTTAGCTCTAATTAAACTCGGCAGGAGGTCAAAGGCAAAAGACAGCCAGCATGCTGGCCAGAGGCACCAAGGGCAGAGGGCTAGTCGCTCAGGGAGCCAGGATGTCCCTCTTGCCCCTGCCAGGTGCCCCAGGGATGATTCAGTCATATGTTGGTTATGGCATTGCTTCTTTCATTCCACTGGTGGGGTTTGTTGGGTAAGGTCCTGGTGCCAAGCTGTGCTCAGCTCGGATGCCTCATCCCTGTCCTTCCACCGGTTCCCCAGGAGATCTCCCTGGGTTGCAAGGCTTGGACTGATCACTGCAGACTCCAGAGCCTGTCAGCCAGCAAATGGCCTTTTCCTTTTCTCGAAAACCATGACTGAACTTCATGCCTAATTTCATGCAAGCAGCTAATTACCTCTTTGCAGATGCTGGTGTGGGCCCTGCCCACACCGCATGCAGACTGTGTGTACCATGACTGCCCTAGCTGGGTTTCATTTGTTCTTACAGCCCAAAGCTGAAAAAAGGTCACTGCTTCCTCCAGCCTCCCCTGCAAAGTGAATGTGCTCCAAGCCTCAAAATCTGAGCACTTGCTTGTGCAAAGCCACCCTTGGGGGTATGTCCCCATGGGGCTCTCGTCCCATCTCTGTGATGCCTCAGACAATTTGCAAGATTTGCCCCCTTGTTTTCAGCCTCCTGACAGAAACTGGGTCCAAAGACTATGGCTATGGGAAACAAATTGGATAATTTTAACAGTGCCTTTCCTTAAACAATAGTAAATCACCCCAGTGGAATGATGTTATTGCAGATGAATTTCCCTGATATCTTTGAAGGAGCAGACAGACATTCTCAGCTACTCCAGGTACATACCAGCCATCCTGTGAAGGTATATATTCCCATGTCTCTGCCTGGCGGTGGGCATGGAAAGTTGAAATGCTCTGTTTTCTTGCAGTAATTTGTTGCCTGAGAACAAATTAATGTTTACTAAACTTTCTCTTCCAGCTCTGAACAACATTGCCCTTGTAAAATCTGGTATTACTCACTTTAGCAGGAAATGTGAGGTGGAGGAGGAGGTGCACTACAGTTTCACACCTTTTCTCTTGTTTTTCTATCTAGAAGCAAATTCTGTTCTGGCTTGACTGATTGATTGAACCTTTTTCAAGCGCTGTCTGAAGGAGACAGCTTCTCTTTTACTGGATCAGAGATGCGTTTGGCTCTTACACAGATTTTCCTAAAGCCTGGAGTGTTTTCTTTCTTTTTTTTTTCTTTCCTGGAAATCATGGCACCTGCACAGAATAAGATACAACACGACAAGTTGTACTTAGCCAGAGCTGTGATGTGTAGTAGGTCATATCTCTTAGGGGACTGCTTTGAAAATGTGCTTTCTTTGGAAAAGAAATATTGCTCAGACCTGCATCTGCTTCCTCTTCTGCTCCAGCAGCCCAATTTTGTGTTGACTCAGACAGCAGCCCTCTGGTTTGGGGGCTGGTGGTTTCCCCAGCTCTTGGCAGGGGCAGTGTGAGCATATGGGATGCCCACAGCAGGGCTCACCATTTCAGCCTTGTCTGCCTGCAAGCTCCTCTCTACTTCTTGCCATCTTGTTCATTCCCATCAAAGACATTCTCTCCCCTGCTAACTCTGCCAGGCTGAAACCAGCATTTTCACAGAGGCTGGGACACACCAGGAGTCCTTGAGCCTCCATTCATTTTTCTGCCACTTCTGCTCAGTAAGAACTGTTTTTAAAATAGCTTGTGATATGGAGGAGAGGCAGAGTTTAATGATCAAAATGATACAAAAATAATGCCAGTGATGGTAGATGTGCTTTTTCTTTTTGCATTAAAAAAAGAATAGAGACAAGCCTGGGTTTCTTGTTTGGACATCTGAAGTGTTGGTAGTAGATCTTTAGCTCTGATTGTTTAATATTTTTTAGTCAGCATGAGCCACTGTGTACATTAACCAGAAAGGATGATTGGCTTCTGCAGTCTGTAAGGTCTGCCTGGAGTAGGAACACAGAGATGGAAGTAGTTCAAATAGTGATTTAAAAGTGTCTCCAAAAGTAGCTTGCTTTTCTTCTTGGATACCCACCATCCTAGTCTGTGAGAGACTCTCAGTCTTTTCATGCATGTACCCACTTCTGGAGAGAAACAAAGTGCTGTTACTCTCCTCCACAAATGGGAAATGCAGCACAGAGGGAGCAGACAAATGCGCTGTTGGAGAGCATGGACTTGCCTGAATCCCAGAACCCCCCAGCAGAGACCACTTTGTGTTCCCACCTCATCCCTCACCCACATTTGTGGATCAGTTAGTTAATGGATGTTTAACTGTTCTTAGGTTGTGCCTGGGATCTCCAAACCCACAATATACTGGGCCATTCCTAGCCCCTAGTCCAAGAATGGAGATGCTTGGATAGTGTCAGCAGCAATATGGGTTACTGATCTTTGGAGTGCTGAACTGTCCAAACAACACTGGCCCTGGTGGTGGAAAGAGGTTCTGTGCTGTTAGTTACCCCTCAGGAGGGGCTGGCAGAGTGTTCCCTGGTCAAAGGGGCTCTGGCCACGTTGATCAGCAGTGTCAAACCATCACTTCTATATAATTCTTTCTTTTGGGCTCCTGGGAATTGTTTGCGAATGCTGCTTTGTAGCACTTCTATGAGATTTTGCACATTTTTTTTTTTTATTATCAAATAAATACAGTATCAGCTATCTATTGCAGATGATTGAATGAGAGGTTTTGCATGCCTGTCATGGTGACAGAGCAGGAGGCTTATGGCTTTGCAGCCACTGGGCAATAGATATATAACGTCCATACCCCAGACTGGCTTTTTTACTTCCTTTCAGTCAGGCTCTGAACATCCAAGTTCTGGATGTCCTCAGAATATTCTGAAATAAATATAAATTCTAGTAGGATCATAGCCCAGCCTGTTCCTGACTTTTCCAAGGATCTCGACATGAGTGTTTCATGGAGAAGAACCTGTGATGTTCTCCAGCTCCCCACCTCCTTCCTTCACTGCAGCATACCAAGGTCTTGAAGCATGAAAGGATGTGAGGTAATGTCTCAGAAGCTGTGTCATGTTAACACTCACAGTCTTCAATAGACCATGTGTTGTTTTCCATCCATCAGAAAAAGAGGAGTTAAAATGTTACTTTCCAAGACTGCCTGTAATGCTCCAGAGGAGAAGGAAGATCTTCCCTTGATCCTTTTTCCTGTGTTAAGTGTTTTTTGAGGTCTCAGAACAGCAATGCACTGTATGTACCACATGTACTGCACCGGTGGAGTGAAAGGGCAGGCCAAGCCATTTCTGTTGCATTTACAGAGAGTTCCTACACCAGTCAGAGCAAACGTGTCTCAAAGTGCCCCTCCGGCCAGGCCTTTGCTAGCAGGGTTTGCTGGAGCAGGCTGTGTACGTGGTTGTGTTAGTGGCCCTCAGGACTTGAGGTTAATCAGACAGGGACTGGGACTGGGAGGGAATAAGGAAGGTATTTGAGCCAGAGAGAGGAGGAAGAGATAATCCAGCTGCAGAATCCAGCCTGAGAGTAAAGGGATTTGTTTCCTGCCTTTGGGCACCCAAAGGGGCACCCAGTTTTGGGGGGCTTTGCTTGTCACTCTGCCCATTCTAAACAGCCTCCGTTCTATCTGTCTCCTGGATTTATTTCCTAGATGTATTTCTGCTAGTATTTTTGTGGGTTTGTTTTTTCTATTTTATTAACAGAGCAGCTGCACTTTTACCACAGGCAGGATCATGCTGGGCTTTCTGCTGAAAGCTGCCACATCACGATGATGTGTTTTACCCAGCAGACCTCACCAGGCAAGGCTCCTGGCACAGCAGAAGTCACCAGGGAGATCTCTTAGAGCAGCAATCACCCCTCAGCCCATCCTGACTCACTGGCCTAGTATTTCATCGTTGCTATTTCTTGCTTGTTTTGTGCTGGCTGGCTTCTCTATTCTTCTAAGATCAAAGTAATATTTTTATTATCAGTAAAAAAATAGGGGCCTGTATGTGTTTGATCATACACAGAAAGATACTCAGCTGGGTAGCTTAGTCTATTGGATCTGTCACAAACTCACTCTGCTAATGGCTTGCTTAGGTAAAATAAGATCAAAGGTGGGAGAAGTTCCAAGTTTTCTGTACTCTTGTCAGGTGGCTCCATCTTGGGGTTACTTGCCAGCACGTCAGCTGCAGAGGAGGGACCAGCCAGGAGAAGACATGCAGGAGAAAGAAACTTTCAGGCAGGAGCAGAAGTTCCTGAGTGGAACCACAGCTGAGCACCCTAGTCTAGTGGGAAGCATGCCTGCCCAGGACAGAGGGGTTGGAACTGAATGATCTTTGAGGTCCCTTCCAACCCAAACAATTCTGTGTTTCTGTGATGTTAATGGAAAAGGGGACCCTTTGCAGGGGAAAGATGCAAGGGTGGTATGTGCGTGTCAGATGGATACCCCTGGTACAAACAAAGGTAGCAAGTGAAGCAGGCTGTGGCAAGTTATCTTTTGATGTACCTGCATCTAGGCTTGTTCTGTGGTGGCAGGCTGAAAAAGGAAGGTGTAGCTTGGAAAGCACAAGGCGAAAGTCATCATGGCAAGGCCCAGTCCCAAGTCCTGGCTTTGCTTTCCTTTTTTAGCATTGTGCACTGCAGCGTTTCAGAAAGTAGGAGCAGCCATAACAGCATTTTAGGTCTTTCATGTATGTCAAAGAAGTGTGCCTAGCCGGCAGAATGAATAATAGAAAAAAATATACTCAGGGTTTGAGAGGATAAAAAAGCACATCCATGTATTTCAGAGAGCAACTCAGAGCCTGTGCTTTGTCTCTCTGATAAATCTGCTACTGGATGTAGTCTGGGACAGTGGAAAGAGGAGATGTGCACTACTTATCTAGAGCCTCTATGCCTGCAGCTGGCTTAACCAAAGGGATTGATGTTTTGCCTTCCCATACTTACCCAGCAACACTTGAGCTTCTTTACAGGAGAAATGTTCCAGCAAGTGCCAAAATCATTTAACACTCACTGCTTTTGCTGCAAAGCTGCTGGAGTTTGCTTGTAATAACAGCGATAGTGAGAGGTCCTGGCAGGGATTGGAGCTGGTGCTGTGGGGAGGCATGGCTGGGTGGTAGCTCTGTGGCTGGGCAGAGGAAGGGGCTTTCTTCCTCTGTAGGCTGCTCTAGTGTGTTTTCTCTCCCCTTTGGTCACATTGCTGAAGCAGATATTTACCCTTAGGTCAGGAAATACTATTCTTGTGTTCTTGAGCTGCTTGAGTGAGAGGCTGGTTCAGTCTCTGACCTACAAGTCGGTGCTGTGTGGGTGTGTAAGAACCCAGGAGCTGTTTGAATTGTTTGTGCTCAAATCCAGCCTGATCTCTGAGCACAGGGCAGGTGGGTATATAGGAATCTTTCTCCTGGAGGATCCCCATTGCTCTAACCCATTCCCAGCATCACAGGTGGACTGAGCAGACAGGGCATGAGCTGCTGCAGGCAGAAGGGGTTGTATGTGCTCTCCACGTGTGTAATCCCAGGCACGGTCATGGTGCAGTCTTTTTCTCTGCAATAAATCAGCTGGACACCTCTTCTGAGAGAGGAGTAGATGACACTGGGGTGGCTTGCCAGGACCATGTCTTTTTCTTGTTTGCCACTCACAAAGGATGAGTGTGGCTGGAGAGTGGGTGGGCAGTGTGGATCATCAGGGCCTGTAAATGATGGACCAAGGGGAGAGGCAACAAACCAAGCACCCACAAAGAGGGAATTGTACAGGCAGCAATAAAACAGTGGGTGTGTGCACAGTGATCTGCATATGGTCAGACTGTAAGGGTATCCCTGGAAAGATGTATGGTGGCTATCAGGAAGCAAAGCACAAGAAGCTCTTTCTGGTAACGAGTACTAAATTTCACTGAAACAGTGAATTTCACTGAAACCACCAGAAAAGGTACTGTTGGGTGGCTGGGAACAGTTGCCTGAGACTGGCAATTAATGCTGGTTGTGTATGTGAGCAGTGAAAAGCCAGCGGTGTTCAGCTGTTTGCAGAGCAGCCACATCTGCCTGGGACAGTTTGCAATTAAAACCCCAAATGCTGGGGCTGTGAGTCACCCCACCTGTGGCCCTCTCTTGTAGCAGGGAAATCAGCAGAGGGACAACTTGGTATGTTTTCCCAGTGCAAAATAACCTGATTGGGATTTTTTTCTAGTCTCATGCCCATCGCTGGGGCCTCTGGCCTCTCTCCTAAGACCAGTGCTTGGCTGCTCTGGCCTCCTCCTGACACCTTCCCTCCCACATTGTTTGTGTCGTGACTGGTTTTCTGGCTGTGGAAGCAGCAATGATGAGACATGCTCATTTGGTTGGTTTAGGTTTTCCCTAAATCACCTGATGCTGAGGAGTAATAAAATATTTATTAGATGTTACAAAACCAAACCCAGAGCAACAGCACAGTGAGCAGTTAAATATTCCTCCTTTTCTCTCTGCAGTGATCCCTGAGCAGTAGGTGCCCTAAGGAGGAATAGCTCAGTGCTGCTCGTGGTTGACTGCTGCTGGGCTTTCTGGACAAAAGGCAGAGGTGCTTCTCCTGGGAATTACCTGCAATCCTCAGCTGAAACCATTTCTTCAGGACAGGGGTGATGCTGATGGGCTGAGCCATTAAGGACCAGTGTGCAGTGCTGCGATGCATCCTCATGTCCTGCCTGCAGGAAAGACCCTTCCAGTGGGATGTGCAGTGTGCAAGGGCTCTGTGAGGCACCAGTGCGCTGAAACATTCAGTCCTTGATCAGAGGTGTTCAAATGTGGCAGTAAAGGGGGTCACCTCTCAACCAAAGGGGTGCTTTTCACTTGGAAACATCCTTCTACAGAGCCTGAATCTGACTGATTTCAGCAGCTGTCACATTGATGGACAGGGCTTTATTAGCAGGTTTGAGTACCTGTACAGGTGTGGACATGTTATGCTGCAGCCTGCTACTGACAGATTCAGCAATCTACAATCTAGGATGACCCCTCCTTCCAAATCTTCTGTTGGAATATGGTACTGGCTGTAGCACAATGTAGCTTTCAAGGGAGTTCTGGAGGTCTCTGACCAAATTTCCCTGTTCAAAGCAGGGCTCCCTCCCAAACCAGATAATTTTCATGCAGTCAGGCTGTGGAAATTTGCAAGGGTGGAGATTCCACAGCCTCTCTGGGCCCATTTTGGTGCTGGACTTATTCCCGCACGCTCAGACTCAGCAAAGCATTCTGGAGAGAGGATGGCTTTGTGAGACACATTGCTGCGTATAACTTTTTTCAGGGAAGTTTTCTGTGGCAGACAGCTCCTCTTTCCAGTGCTTGTGCTTCCCTGGTGTAGGTGAAGGAGGTTGGAGACGATGTGCAGAGATGGTGCCACCTGTTAGCTGGCTGGAACATTTTGGAGAAGGTGCCAGGGCTCCCTGCATTCAGGTTTGCATTTGGCTCTGAGTCAGACTGAGTGTGGGCAAAAATAACACAGAGCAAGAAAGCTGCTGGTGAACGTTTGTCCTGAAGAGGCTGATGTGCTGTTTGCTGGGATCTGCATCAAGCAGATTCATTTGGTTGCCTCTGTGATTTGCTTGTGGCCGGTGGGTCTTTAGTCAGTTTGTGAGGTCACTAGATTGTGCTGGGCATGTGGTTTATCTTAACAAAGTTAGACCAAGAAGGTAGGAATCATTTGGTGCCCATGTCTAGTCACTGGTGAGCTCTTCCCCATAATGTAGTCTGTTATGGGAAAGACATCTGCCAAGATTTTTATAAAAAGCCATGCAATCCATGAGGGATGCCAGCCCAAAAGCTCCATAGGTGCTGTGCCTGATACCTGTGCCAGGAGTTCATCATCACTGCCTCAGTTGATTGCAGTTTTTAATATGCCTGTGTATATCTGGGAACTTAAATACACTCCCATCCTTTAGACAGGTAAAAGTCTGGGAAACACTCTGCTGCATAACCATGCCACAGTATTAAATTGGGAGAGTTCTCTTGGGTCCAGAGTGCTGTGTTCTGTGATCCCTGTGGAATGCAGAAATGACTGTTTGTTCTTTAATGGCTCACACGTGGGAAGCACTTGTGGGGAACATCAGAAAGGTTTGGAAAAGTGAGGGAAGGTAAACAGAATAAACCCCTTCAATCCACCAGTTTTCCTGCTTGCTCCCAGCTCTCCTTTGTGATGGCACTTGGATTTGTGTTTGCATGGGAGGCAGCGAGGCTGTGCCCCCAACATCCTCACACCTACTGGGCTTGCAGCCTAACAGGGTTTCACCTCCTGCCACAGCTGATGTGAAGGCTGTGATGTTCTACTGATGTTCTTCCAAGTGGAAGTAATTTTGTTGTTTTCTGCTATTTGTGAGCACCATATAGAAGGTAACTGAGAAGTGGTTTGTAAGGTAAGGTTGTCCCTTAGTGGCCTTACTGGATCTGCAGAAGCTGTTGGCTTGCTTTATATGGATTTCTAGCTTATCACTGGTACCTCTAATTGGAAGAGATAAAATAACACTTAATAACTTAAGCTTCCAGTTGAGTGTTCAGGGCATGTGCTCTTTTAAGCCTGTGGCTGAGTTAGTGGCATCACTTGGCACTGCTTCAAGGCTCTGGAGCATGATGCTGGTGCTGAGACTGCTCCCCTGCCTTGCTCCAGCCTTTGCTGGGAGGTGCAGCCTCCTGGCTGCTCCAGGAGTGCTTCTGGGATTTGGAAGCAATGCCTGTGGGGCCTGATGGGGTAGGAAAGAGGCATAAAATAGGACGTGGAGCATGCTGGGCACATTTGGTTGACCTCCAGGTCTGGTCTCCTCTGCTCCCTTGTGGTGCTGGCTTTCTGCACCAGGTGTTCGCTGCTGTGCTGCAGAAGCTAAGTCTAATATGAAAAGAGTTAAACTGTGGCTCAGATAGACTGCTTCCTTGATAACGTCCCTAACAGTGGTGCAGACGTGGATCAATACCCTGGTGGTGTCTCATCTTCTGGTGGGGGTGTCAGACTGAGGGTCCTGTTAGCTGAGGACTGGACTGTGCTACAGCCTGGTGTGATCAGAGAGGATCTCCTTTTCCCTGGATGGGGAAAATGCTGGCATACAGCTTCGCCAAGGAGGATGCAACTGACACTCAAGTAGAGACAAATCCGATGATTCATTTCCACAGCTCCCAGGAGCTTGCGTGTGAGCTGCATACTGGGAATTTCTAGGAATTTCAAGGAGCATCATTTGTTCTGAAGGTATTTAGTACTGAGGAAGGAACATAAAATACTGCTGCTAGATGGCATTAAAGGAATTGAACAAGCAAGGACTTTTGGAGGTTGTCCTAAGAAATAACCTGGACACAAAAATGTAATAAATATGCCATGCATGTTGTTAAAATCCCAAATGAAAAGCCTCTTGGGTGAGAGTATCTGTGCTCTTAGTGTGTCTTTCCTTTTGCCTCAGTACCCTGATTTCAAGGTTACCTGTAGTTTTTCTGTTTCTTACCGTGGTTTTTTATAGCATCTGTTGCCCTGTCATTTCTTTCTGACGTTCACAATGTTTGCTAATACAAAATCATCAATACATTTAATTAATATCTTGCCTTTCTCCCAGATATTCAAATGATTAATAAAAAACAGACCTAACACCTTCCCTCAGGTGTCTCCCACTCAATCACTGCATTGTCTCTGGCTCCTCTTATCATTGACCCAGTTTTCAATTCCATCAGCTCAGATAGGCTTGGAGCCTGTTTTACATCTGATGTTGTAAGTGTTGCCCAAGGGTTCGTGATGTGTAGGGTGCTGTTGGCAAATACCAAAAAGGAGTTTAGGTGGCTGACATGGCAGATAGGGTCTAATTTTTGGTCCTAAGAGTCTGCCAGCCTAAAAGCTGTAAGCTTTTGGCAGTGCTTTTCCTCTGGGCTCAGGGCTCAAGGCTGAGGTGGGTCAGGTTAAGGGATGGTCCTTACTCCAGCCCTGTGATGCTGAGCTTTGTTGCACGTGTCAGACCCTGTGAAGTCTGGGCTGCTGTTTTAGGGGTGAGAATTACTCACCGTTCCAGCACCCACAGGGTGGCAAAGGCTGTTCCATGTTTTCTAAAGCAGAGCATATTGAGTCTCACTTTGTCACTTTGATGAACACCTCTCCGTTAGCAGTAGGAAATACTAATCCCAGATTATCACATCAAATTGCTATTGCTCACTAACCTCCCTCAGCATGGTGTTGTGGAATTAATTACCAGTGTCCATGATGTTTGTTACTGCAGTCCTTAGACACCCCACCTAGCACATCATGATTGTAGCTCCAGTGACATTTATCAATGCATTTTCCAAGTGGTCCCTCTCCTGCTTTATATCCCTAGTGGTGTTTAGCAGGCTTCATTATGATCATTCTAGTTGTTTGAATCTCTGCAGTTTGTTATACTTTATTCAAAGCCACTTAGAGACATTTATTTTATCTTTCTCTTCCATTCTAATAGGATGGTTTCTTTCATTGGCATAGAAAATGAGAAATAAAGACTCTTCTCTAGACCTTTTGGTTACTAATAAATACCCATCCTAATTCTTACTGCTCTCCTTTCCCTGTAAGTTTGAAGTTGCCATATATACATATTGTTTGCTTCCTTCTGTCAAAATTAATTCTTATCCTCAAACGTGAAGCCGTGGTAAACCAGGCCCAGCTACATTTCAATCCCTGCAGCTCTTCAGCATGAATGTTGTCTACATCTTAAGATGTTAGGCTGGCATTGCTGGTACATGACTTATGTGCCTGCTGTGACTTTGTCTGCATTGTAAGCTGAAGAGGTTTTTAGCTATGTCTGGTTTTAAACTGACAGATAAACCGGAAAAATAATGGCATGTTATCTTACAAGGCTGGAATAAACCCTTGTAAACTTTCTATTGATGTCATTGTGACAAAGTTAGAATTGTCTTGTACGTTATACCAGCTGTATGCTGGACAGAAACTGTTTTGAGCAGCAAAGGGACAGCAGAGAAAGTCCTTGCTAGGATAAGGAGAACAGGTTTGCTCTCATAGGGTTTCTTGACATTAAAGTCTTTCACCACTGGTTTTGACTGTTGTTTTACATGTGAAAAGCCAAAAGAAATGAGCAAGGACAAAAAAACCACCCCAAAACCAACAGCCAGCTTACACGGCTTTCCGTTTGGTATCAAACCTCAGCTTCTGACGGGGAAGAGAGACTGGGTGGAGAAGGGGTTGCCCCGAAACAGATTCTTTCAAGTGCACAGCAGCTTGCTTTTGAATTGAGTATACCTGAAGTAATAAAAGTCTTGTGTGCGTTTTGTGGTGGCAGAGTTGTTTAGAAATGATGTTCAGGGTGACTTCAGGTGCTCGTGATGCTTAAATGAACTCACCAGGGTGCAGAGTGCATATGTGTGTGTGTACCCGTGTGTGGCTGGCTCCTCAGCTATTGCTGCTGTCCCTGAAGGAGAGCAAAAATGCACATCATAAGCACCCCAATAACATACTGCAAATTGATTACTGTGTTTTTTCCTCATACATAAACCTTTTATGACTAATTTTCTCTTTTTGGCATGTTTTACAGATAAGTAAGCAGCAGCTCCAGACAATCAAAGATCGTTTTCAGGCCTTTCTCAATGGAGAAACCCAGATTGTGGCAGATGAAGCATTTATAAATGCTGTCCAGAGCTACTACGAGGTAAGGAGAGACAATGCAATGCTCTTATGAATCCCTGTCCTCACCCCTATTCACAGATGGGGTTGAATTCTGAATTAATAGATTGTCCATTATCATATAGTATGAAGCAAAGGCAAGTGCAAAGTGGCTTCTGTCTGATGTCTGGTACATCACAATGTTTGGGAGGTTCAGGATTTGAATGTAAACCATGGAACAACCATAGCAACCCCTATACCATGGTGTTTCCTTATAGCCTGACTATGGGGAAGACCACTCTTCCTTTGAGCTGAAAAATTATTTCCTGATACTTTTAAATGGTGTACTCTAAACCAGGGAAGATGGCAAAATCAGTAAAATCAATGTCATGTGCTCCCTGTGAAAAATACCAAGAGAAATCTGGGCAGCACATTCAGTTCTTCCGGAAGCTTTTGTATTGTGTTCAATTGACTTTGGGATTTTCAGCAAGAGTCTTGTCTTTTCTCTTTGGCATGACAAGTGCTGCAAAGCAAAGGGGGAGGGAGGAGGATGTGCATTTACAAAACTAGATGATACCAGAGAACATGAAGCATCATTCATAATTGTGCAAAAGAAAAATTATGCATGTCTTTTTGCACCTCTTTGTATGCAGCCCATAATGCTGCCTTTTATATCTCTGCTCAGAAAGAAAGAGCTTCTGGTTTTGAAGGAAATCAGTGCTTGTGATTTGTATGAGGAGTGTTGTTTATTTTTTTGCTAGCCTTTCTGCAAACCATTTCTCTTTCTCCCTAGATCTATTCTGTCATAGAAGGTGAAGATTTTGAATTGCCTACATAAAATATTTCTCTAGAAGTGCAATCTAAGAGGGGACCAAAATCAGATACTAAAAAGGAAGAGATTTTTAACTCTATAGGATATGACAGCAGCTGCTTCTGTGTAAGGAAAGCACAAATTATCTCTGGATTAACTCTGTTAAACCAGCCTAGTAGTTCCTGATCCATTGTTCTCTGTACAGGAAAGAAGCCGAGAGTTATTTACATCTTTTATCAGAAAAGAAATTGCCAAGGGATCATCACAGCTTCACTGAACAGGTGCTCTTAAAGAAAGTTTTCAAGATGGAGTGAGCTGTGTTTTAGGATGCAAGAGCAGCATAATCTGTTCAGATAAGATTATTGGGCAGGAAAAGGAAACGTCTTAAAACCAGGCAAAATACATCCCTGTTTCATTGCTGGGTCTGGCTGAGTGTTGTCAGCCCCAGAAGTCCTGTGCTGTATAAATGCCCCAAGTTATCAAACTGAAAACGAGCAGATTAGCAGTAGATGTACACAAGCCCATGTCTTCAAGTGGACCCTCCAGTGGCTCTGTCCTGCTTAAAACAGGCCACACAAAGTGTAATGCATCACTGTGTCCTTTAGCACAACTTTCTTTTCCTGCTTTTTAGCTGTTGGTCTCCTTTAATTGATGGCTGTGTGCTTTCAGCTTCTGTGCAGCTGAAGCTTGGCTGTATGGCTCTTCCTCAGCACCAGCTGCAGTGGCACAAGGCAAAGCCTTGCCACAGAAAGCCTCTGCCCCTCAGTGCCTGAGCAGTGTTCCCTGCTGAGAGTGTTCTCCCTCCCTTCTCTGCAGAGACACGCCCCCCTTGGTTGATCCGTTGTGCAAATCACGGCAGATCCTGCTTATCTCAGCTCCTGCAAATCTCAGTTTTATTCAATTAACTGTACTTCGGCTGGGTGCTATCTAGAAATCAGCATTTACTGATTTATAAATCTTCATGATGGCTTGGAAAACACACAGCTGAAACTGGTCATATCTGTGCAGGACATGGCTGATATTTCTAAAAGGTCCACTTGTTAATGATGCAGAATAAGTTCATTACCTGGGAATGATTGGTTTTTTGCAGAGGAGAAAAAGGTAAGGGTGACATTGTAGGTCAGAAATGCATTTTCTGTTGCCCTGAATGTGTTTGCATGGCCACATTTTGCTGTTAATTCTGGCTGTCGGGGTAAGCATGTGGTTGTCAGTCTTAGGCTAGTTCATGGGCTATTATCAAATTTAAAAAATTGAGTGATCTGCTGCTGTTAGATCTGCAAAGCATCACTGTGCCTGCAGGAATGCTGCAGACCTGTGTGCACAGACAGGCCCAGCATACTCCAGCACACTGCAGGGGAGCTTTTCTCAGGTCCTTTTACTAATGAGTAAAGCTTTGTCTGTCAACCAGCACATTTTGCAGCAATCGCTTCAGTGCATATGATGAAAATGCTTCATTAGACCCATTTCCACTCTGCTGTTGGCAGACAGAGACACAGTGGCATGGTGGC
The DNA here is from genome assembly GCA_013397115.1 of Edolisoma coerulescens. Taxonomy (NCBI): domain Eukaryota; kingdom Metazoa; phylum Chordata; class Aves; order Passeriformes; family Campephagidae; genus Edolisoma; species Edolisoma coerulescens. The sequence continues at coordinate 523,001 of VWZW01006017.1, read as the reverse complement.
CTCATCTATGGGTGTGGCAGGAGATGCCTGACCCAGCTCTTGGAGATCAGTTCTCTTCTGCGAAGTTTGGTGTGTGCACCCATGCTAGGATTTTCTTCTAGGCAATTCTTGGCTCCTGGCAACCCTACTGAGCAGTTCTACAGCCCAGCAATTCACCTGGTATTTTCTAAAGAAAACAGGACAAAACATCCTTTTTTATCTTTTTTTTATCTTCCTATTTCACAGTTTCTGCTGCTTTGTGTCTGACTGGTGCTCCCCTGTGCATGCCTCCTCCCTGCCAGCTGCAGCCTTTCTTTCCTCTGCTGGCTGCTGCTCCACGCCCAGGGAGAAAAAATCAGGGCTGAGGGAATATGAGGAGCCAGATCCCACTGCTCATGATGCTGGGGATGAGGACCATGGATAACAACCGCCACTGATGCTGGCAGGTGTGGGAAGTCATTAGCACTGTCACACAGGTTCAGGCCCGGACACATGGTGTGGATGAGGGGACATGGGAGCCCAGGATGTTGCAGTGGGGCTGGTCACTGCGACCTCCCACCATTTCTGGCAGTCAGTGTGTTGATAATTTCCTTGGCTGCCTCAGGAGCTTGGCTCTTGATAGCTCTCAGCCATTACTTGAAAGCACCTGCGCACACCTGCAGCGTTATCACTCATGTTTAATCTCTACAAGGAAACAAAGCACGTGCTGCTGTTGTTTCAGCATGGACTGAAGAGGTTGCTGGTGGCATCCTGCCTGTCTTGTCTGCAGGGAGTGACTGCTCCCATGGTGGTGTTGGAAGGAAACAGCCCAGCTCTTCCTCAGCATCATTTTTAGGCTAGTCCTCGGACAAAACCCGCTACTACTGCCAACAGATGTCTGTGCCATCAAGCCTCTGGGAACATGGAGTACTGTGTTGCTGAATGGTGTCTAAAAAAAAAACCACTATCATGTCCTTAGGTCATCCTCAAGCTCTTTAATTATTGAGAGCTGACAGATACATCCCTGTGAGTGCACAGCTTCTTCCCAAGCTGCTGTATTCATCAGTTCTCAGCATTACTAATAAAACAGCAGTTTTCTTACTGGATATTGATTGCTCATCTGTGTTCAGGGCTTAGGAGAGGAGAGCCAACATAATATCCCTCTGTCTCTCTAACCCTTCAGCTCTGTGTTGCTCCCAGGACATCTGTGGTCTGTAGGAGTCTGTTATGTTTTGACCCTTTTGCTGCTCTTGCAGTGGGAAGAACATCTTTATCAAATGTCTTCTCCTTCCCTTTCTCCTGCTGTCAGTGCCCTGCACCTCTGCAAAGGTTCAAGCCATGCTGAGCCATCTTGCACTTCCCATTCCTGTGACAGCAGGGCAGGTGGCAAGGATCTCCTCTGGTGTAGTAGAATTAAGGTATAAGCCTGGTCCTTGCAGAGGTTTCCCAGGGGCCTGGCTACCGGGATAAATCCAGTGCAGTGCTGTTGTCTTGAGTAAGATGATTCTACTCCCTCTAACAGGGCAGAATTTGCTTAGGTGAATGTAGTTGTGCAAAAACTTCCTTATTAAAACATCAGATTGAACAAAATAAAATCCTGCTTTCCCAAAGGGCATTTATGTCTCTGGTGAGGTGTGACCATAACATCACATCAAATCCTAATTGCATCAAAATGTTTCATTTTAGTGGAGGCAAAGCAGAAGCTTCACCTGATTTCATTACGCTTCCCAAAGTACAGCTGAAACCTCTGGCAACATATGGCGGTTGAGTGAGGAGTCAGAGAATGTCCTGGCAGTCAATAAGCAGCTTCCCAGCAGTGAAACCACCTTTTGTGGTACTTAAGGGGGATTTTATTTAACTGACACCATTTGAAATCACCCTTTTCTTTGCAGGTATTCCTGAAAAGCGACCGCGTTGCCAGGATGGTGCAGAGTGGAGGGTGCTCAGCAAATGACTCCCGGGAGGTCTTCAAGAAGCACATTGAGAAGAGAGTGCGCAGCCTGCCAGAAATTGATGGCCTCAGCAAGGAGACAGTCCTGAGCTCTTGGATGGCAAAGTTTGATGCTATTTACCGTGGGGAGGAGGATCCCCGGAAGCAACAGGCCAGGATGACAGCGAGTGCTGCCTCAGAGCTCATTCTCAGCAAAGAGCAGCTCTATGAGATGTTCCAGAACATTTTGGGGATCAAGAAATTTGAGCATCAGCTTCTGTACAATGCATGTCAGGTAAGGTGGGAATGGAAGAGGATTTTTTTGGGAAGGCTTGCCAATGGGAAATACTGCTGTTATGAGCTGGAAACTTTGGGTCTGACCAGACTCTTTTGGAGAGAACTTCTACCAAGAAAGTGGGGGTTGGTTTATGGTGGGACTTCTGTACTGCCAGTTTTGTTCTGGCTATCCAAGTGTGCCTCCTTCTCTTGCTCATTTTTTTGTGCAATTCCATAGGATTGCTGAGATGGGAAAATTTTATTCCTCAGCTCTATATCTGGGTGAGCAGGTCTTTGAGGTGGTTAAGTGGGCTGTTTGGCTGTGGCTTGTTTGCCCTTCCTCTGTCACATCACCAGTCTAAATGACAGAGGTTCTTACAGCCTGTGATATTAGTAATCAGATCCCAGGAGTCCCTGTGGTGGGTGGCTTATGCAAACTTGCTCACTGAGATTATACAGGTTCTCCTTAAGCAGAGGGAGCTCTGTGATCCCTGCATGCCTGTGGTGGAAAGAAAGAGCACCCCAAACCCCCATGACCTCAGGGTAGCTCTGCTTGCACTTGAAAACCTTTCCCATTCCTCTCTTTCTACCCCAGTAAGAGCCAGTTCTCCAGAGTTGCATAGCTGGGACTCTGCAGTGCTGCTTGTGTTTCCAGCAGCTCTTGCTGAGGGCTGCCAGTGGCTATCCAGGCTGTTGGTGACCCAGATTACGATCCTCTGCTAGTGGATATAAATATCACAGGCGGGATGAAGGATGCCACAGTCACGGAGAGAGTAAGGTGTGAAAGTTTTCGGAGCAGGAGCAGACCTCAATCTCTTCCCTGTAATTCAGGGCTTCAGCTTCTTATTGAAATTAATACATTTGAGACCAATTCTGTTTTCTGTCTAGACATTTCCAATTCTTTTTAAGACACAGAGAATTATGTTCGATCTGTTTTTACCCCTGTAAAGAGCTTAGTTATCTTGCATTTGTTCTTCTTCATCTCAGACCTTAATGGTAGAGTGGGGAGAGGATAATAAATGTCTCTGAGTAATGTGTCTTCATAGCAAAAACTGCAATGGACCTCATAAATTGTTTACACAGATTTTGTGCCTCCATCTTCTGTTGGAAGAATTCCTTAAAATCAAAACCATAATGTTTTCAGTGATGTGTCAAGAACCGAGTCAGTTCTGCAATGTTTTGGTTTATTTTTTAACTTAAACCAACTCTAGCCCTGTGTCCCTCATCATCCCTCGATGTGTGCTTTGCCAAGGACCAGGGTGGCTTTGCGTGAGCACGTGCGTGATCCTTCCTTCCTGGTTTGTGCTTCCCACTGATGCAGAAAACAATATTTGATCACAGCTGCCCTGCTTTGTAGATGATCTCTACTTGTGAGAACCTTTCTGGCTGACACCATGAACCCAGAGGCTGCTCCCTGCAAATTGCCCTGTTGCATCAAGCAACCTTTTTCCTGCGTGGGTCCTGGTTTTAATCTGAAAGGGGAGGATTTAATTCTGGGTCTTTTCTAATACTTGGAGGCAGTAAGCCTGTAATTTAAGCTTTTACAGAAAGACATAATTTCTGATGAAAGTGAGAATTAGCATGGGAGTTACTCTGTTTTTAATACCTGGATAGTGAGGATTAGCTATGCAGAAGGGAAAGCCCTTTGGGCAAGGCATGGCTCAGAAGCTGCAAGGCCAGCAGTCATTGAGCAGCTGGGTGTTTTCCTGGGATGCAGTGGGAGTGGTAAAAGTGCCGTGGTGCCGGTGAGGTGGGGTGGGACCCTATTCCATGGGGAACAGGTCACTGCTGCTCCTTCTCCCTCTGCAGAGGGAAGGCAGCAGTGAGCACCCAGGGAAACCATAGGCTTTGCTCTGCGGACCCTTTTTTTGGTGCTACCTGTGGTCATGTCATCTGGGCTATACCAGTGGGGTCTTTGGAGCTCTCTGGCCATCAGCAGCCCTTAGGGGAGCGGCAGCAGATGATTTGTATTTCTCCTGCTATGAAGCACCAAAATTGCTGTTGACCATTACTCTTTCCGCAGGGTCTCAGCCATTGCTTGCAGCCAATCTGTTGGGTAGTCACGAGCTTCTCAGTGGTAACTTGGCATGGCATAAGCTACACTTTTTTTAACCTATGCATGTCTGCTGTGCATGGGAGGAATTGGGAAAAGCAGCCTTTTCCCTGGCAGGCTGTCTGAATGCCATCACTCTCTCCAGAGTGGCAGCACTGTGCTGTTCGTGCAGTTTATCAGTCAGTCACCCGTGATTAGAAAAGCAAAGCCCATTGTCTTCTGTGGAGGGGCTGGCTGGCCTGTGCTCTCCCTTGCCTTGATGTGCAGGGTGAAATTGCCCAGGGGCTGTGCAAGGAGGCAAGGGGTGACAAGGCTTTGCCTAGTTCTCCTCTGAAAGTATGAGCAGGAATGGTGCTGAGAGCCCCAAACACTGCTGGTGCTTCTGTGATCTGAAAGTAGATGCTTTTCTCTATGCAGCCTCCTGTTACATCACATTATTTGCATAATGATTGCATCATGAGGACTGCATTTCCATTCACTTCTGAGATAATATTTTGTTTGTGCAGAAGGAGGATGATTTCTAAAGAGATTTTTTAATACAATATCCCCAGGTGGCACGAGATGAGTGTATTCTTAATGTGATAGCAGTGATTTAGCAGGATCTGAGATAGCAGTTATTGATAGCAAGGTATTGATGCAATTGGAAAGGCTTTTAGGAAACAAATATGAGAACTGGTTGTAGCAGAATAGTTGTGAAAATTACGGTGTTGTTAAGCTCTGACTAGAACATTTTAAATAATACAGAGTCTTGCGCTTTTTACATAACACATGCCACGTGGCTTGGTGTTTCTGCTCCACTGGAGTCAGTGTGGGAATTGAGCATCTCTGGCTCCAGCAGTGAGCTCCTCTGCTGTGTGAGAGGTGTGGTGGAGGGAGAAATGTGTTTCAGTCTGGGGTTTCTGGCCCAGAACCTGTTGGCAAGACTTAAATTTAGCTCTTCCGCTTTGTAATTAACCTGTGGCTGTGGAAGAGTCGTAGAGGAGCTATGTGTTTTCTGTAAGTGTTGGGCAATTCCAAACTTGGGTTCTTGCTGCAGCTGGCATTTCCTCGGGTACTCTATTTCCTGCTGACCTTCATGATGGCTGAATTCAGCAGCATCTCTGAAAATCAGGCTGTAGTGTTCTCCCCATCTTGTTCTTTCCCAGTCGTAGGGCAGTGATTTACTTTTCTGTCTCAAGCTGTGTTTGGAAGTCATTTTTAGCTACAGGGAGAAGAGCCGGAGCTGGTACAGTGCTGTTCAGTTAATCCAGCAGCAGGAGCAGATGTCCAGATCGTGTCTGTGATGAGCTGTGCAATTCCATCCTCCTGCTTCAGAGGAAGAGTGCGCTCTCCCTGCAGAACTGTCTGAACTCTCAGGCTTCACAGTCAGACTTTCTCTTCTTTCCCGGGACCGAAGCGTCCCATATACTGTGGCAAAATAACCTGTGCTAAGCATAATTCCCTTAGACGTAAGATTTGAAAGCAAATAACTAAATATAGGCATGTCCAACCCGCTGAGTGATGCTCATACATGGTTGTGGTTTTTCAGCATCTATTTCTGTCCAACCATATAGAAGGCAAAACCATCAGAGAAGTGTGCATGTGTGGGTGTGCTGCAACACACACCAGGTCTCATTGCTGTCTGGTGGCTATTTCATATAAAGCATAAGAGACTTCTCACCAGTGCAATTGGAATTGTTTCGTAAGTTTTGGGGCCCTGTGATTTTAACTAGGAAACATTTCAACCTAAATTTTCTCGAACGGAGCTGGTTTAAAACTAGAATTCAGTGTTTTGACATTTATTTTCGCAGCTGAATTAGGACACTATGTCCAAAGGCTGACATTTCTCACAAAGCAGGAAGTTCCCCTGCCAAAAAAAACTGACTCAAGTGTTTGATTTCAGCTCAAGTCAGTATTAGAAATGATTTGCTGAGGTGGTGTCTTGCCGTCTGCCCCTTTCTCTCATCTCTGCAGTTCATGTGGTTCTACCAAACTTGGTTTCTTCACTTGCTCTGTGTGTTGAGCCCCTCACATGCCTGTCACACGCCCAACATGTGTCAATCATGTGCCTGGCACATGGTCACATGGGCATCATGTACCCAGTGTGTGCCAAACACATGGCATGAGTTGACTTTGCTGACTTAGCTGAAAGTTGGAGACATCTTAAAAATATTTCATAAATCCTTTCTGTTTGCAGAGAAGCTGGAGTGGTACTTTGAAGCTGCAGCCCAAGTAGGGCAGAAACTCATGTGAGGCACTGTGACAGCTCAGACAGTGAGATGAAGGCTAAGGTCACCTCAGAATAAATGTTTGGTTTGTGGGTATCCTCCCCAGACCAAGTATTTAATTTAGTTTGTTGTGATGAAGAATTCCCAGCCATGCCTTGCAATGAGCATTGAGCACAGGATTGTTGTCCACAGCATGGAGTTACCGGTCTGTGCACATCTCTGTCCCTTCAGTTCAGGGACTCAGGGGTTTAGGATCAGATCCCTCCCTTCTGCTCCCCATTTAAAGAAAACAAAGCAATTCTTTTTTATTCTAGCTTCATCTTTAAGCTCAATGTCTATGAAATGTGTATCTGCAGTTCTGAGCATTTAAGCACTAACTCTGGCTGTAACGATCCTTCTGAAAGGGTGCAAGACTTGCTTGGACCCCAGAGCCCCCTACCAACAGCCTGTCCTGGGGATGGTGGTGGTGAGCTGGGACTGCTGTGGGGCTGCAGGCAAGAACCAGTGAGCCTCCATGGGCTCCTCTCTCTAGGGCTGGATGCACATGCCATGGACAACCAGCAGCTTTGGCCAGCATTGCTTGCCATCTTGTAAATCCCCAGGGCATCAGCCTTACCCTGTGGCAATTCTTTCCCTCTTTCAGTATTTAAAACTCCTTTTGGTCGCTCCACCTATTTTCACACTGTGAGCATCATCCCTGCCCTACCTTCTCCCCCCCACTTAAAACAAAGCCACAACCAATAAAAATGGGTTAAAGTGGTTTAGAGATGATCAAAAGCCTCAAAATCCATACAGCATCATGGTCTGTTTTCAGTAATTCTGTATTTATTTCCATGGAAACGGAAATGGCAGCCTGGAGCCTTCTGCAGGGTTGTAATTACTCCTGTAGCAGCCAGTGGCAGCCACAGCATCCTGTCAGGGCCCGAGCACCTCCCAAAGCCTGCCGTGATTGAGCACCCAATGGGAAATTGAAGAAAGGGAAAAGCGTTGGGAAGTGAATGAAATTTTCCTTGCCGTAACAACACAATGTAGATACACACGTGGTCCTTTGGGGAGGAGGGGCAATTGCCCTTCGCCATCAGCTGAGGGTGTAATGTTTTGAAGAATGATGTTGGCATGGGAGGGCAGAGAAACTGTGAGGGACAGTGCAATGTCAGGGAAGGGGCAAGGGCCATGTCTGGCTCTGCTGGACCCTCGGTTGCCAGATACACCCTTTGGGAGGGGTTTGCTGATGGAGGTTACCCAGGAGGTACAGAGAGGTCCCATGATTGTCCCTGTTGGTCCCAGGCAGTGCAGAAACAGTGACCCTACGTGTGATGCATCGTTTGATGTCTATAATTTGGAGCAGGAGAGGTGGTTGAGATGGGTCATCTGTCAGCTCCAGCATCCAATGAGAGCTGCAGGGAAGTCCTCAGCCAGTTGGAGGGACAGGACAGGGCAGTGAGCTGGCCCTGCCAGCCCAGCAGTGTGCCACAGCGCTGCTGCCTTCTGGGGAGGACAATGCAGAGATCACTCTCTGACAGGGTGGGACCCGAGCTGTCATCATCCAATGTCTGATTTGCACAGACACGTGTGGACCTACGTGTGCACCCATTAGCTGCATGATCAGCTTATGTTCTGTGCTGTTATGGACTTAGAGAGCAATCTTGGCCCCTGTAATTAAATTTAAAGCAAATTAGCTCTTCTATTAAACAAAATAAATCTGATGTAGCCTAATGCTGTATTCTCCAGCTATGGCTGATCAATCGCTCCTGCAAAAAGCAGGCAAATGCTGCTGAGCAGATGGTCTTGGCTGAGGCATGGTCAATTAAACTAATTAAAGATGCTTTCATTTAATCAGAGGGTGTTTTAACCCTGTTAGCTGCCAGTTGGGAATGTGTTTTTGTGTACTAGGAACTTCCAGTTCTGGCCCTTCTATGGACTTCTGGTTTTCAGACCCTTTACAGAAACCAGGCTAGAGTGTGCATCCAAAGAGCATATATCTAGCAGAGAAATTATAATGTCATGCAACAGTAGTGAAGACTTGCAGAGGAGAATTCAGTTGTTTTCTTCTAACACTAACCAGAGATGTTTATTAGCCTGAAGAACTCTTCTGCAATGAATCCTTCCCACACTACCTCCTGCCAGCCCTCCCTCTGGGTTTAGGGGTATGGTTGCTTTTCCACAGCCTAGCCAAATGTCATTTATTCCACCAAAACAAGCAGTGGCATGTCATGGTGTATTATTTAAGGGACAGAAAATGGTTTCAGCATCCAGACAGGTTCTGGAGTGGAGGAGCAACCTCTTATTTCAGCTCTGTGCTGCCATGCAAAACATCTTGGCTGCTGGGAGCCCCACTTCCTAGGGGTTCTGGAGATGAGTTTAATTCATTATGTGCTGCAAGAATCCATGAGGACTCCTTTGAGCTGAAGCCTGCTTTTCAGATTCTGAGATTTGTCACAACTGGGCACCCTCACCATTTCCTGTCCCCCACTTCCAATCTGCTCCCCTGTCCTTGCTGTAAGGGGTGACACCACCTGCCAGCATGGTAAGAGCCACCAAGAGAGCTTGTTAGTCTCATGGAAGATCATGCCAAACGTTCTCAAGAAGCAGCAGTAGAGCAAACTCATGCATACAGACCATGAGTGACCCCCCTCTCTGGGCTGCACAAAGGGCTGCAGCATGCTGGGACCTCTTTCCTCTGCCTTTCTAGCAGCTTGTTTAGATTAAATTAGAAACAGTTGTACTTTATCCAGAGGCCATGTGGACAGTTCCTGCTTTAGCAATATGGATCTCTGCAGGTACATTAGGGCTAAAATCACGATGATTTTCAAGATGTCCATCCTTTTCAAAACAATAAAAACCCTTTTTTACCCTCATCTAATTAGCGAGGTGTTTTTGTGGTGCAGCATCAGCAGAACGCTCTTTGTTGTCTGTGTGGATTGATTAATTTCTGCAGTTTAAGGCTTAAACTACCATCAAGATATCTCTTTCGTTTATTTTTGTTTCAATTAGCCCATGAATACTTTTCATCATCTACATTCATGCTGCAAAGGCATGCATAAAAAATAACCATGGTTACCTTATAAAACATCATATTGATGATTTGACATTACCAATCTACCTTAGTCCCTTTATTTAAGGACTGCTGTTTCTCTTCTTTCACTGAAAATGTACTTGGTGGCATGACTTTTCTGCTGCTTAGCCAGATGTTTGGGGTTTTTTCCACCAGATCAGGAGCTTAATTTCAAATGGATGTTTATTAATACAGTTTTGTTTCCCTACCACAACCTTGCATTCTGAAAAGAGTACGTTGGGTTGTGAATTCCTGGCTCTAGGTAGGAGCAATTGGGGAAAGTATGAAGGATTTAACTCGCTGATGTGTTGATCTGCTGCCATTTGCAGACTAGAAGAGGTTTCTGGGAAGGGAAACACTTTGATCCTGAGATATTAACTGGGAGACCTGTTCTGGTGTCTGCTGCCTCTGCAAGTGCCTGGCTGCTTCCACCTCTGAGCTTTATTTTGGGAATAGATCAGAGCAGAGGGAGGGTTGGGCATTCTTGGCACAGTTATGCAGGGAGATGCTGAAGCGGTGGGGAAGGTTTTGCAAAAGCTTGAGAAATAGGAGAGCCCTTGAGCATCACTAAATGTAACAACATTGGGGAATTACAGCTTGAAACCATTTCAGTGGAGAGATTTGGGATGGCACAAAGTACAGACTCCAGAGGTGTTACCTGTATTGGTTTTGTCAGAGAGGAGACTGAAAAATGGGGAAGCAAGTGGAGAAGTTGCTGATTTAGAAAAAACCACTTTGCCTTGAAAACCCCAATGACCCCATGGAGTACATTGCCACTGTGCAGCGTAGTCCAGCCTCAAAACACCTGGTGGGTCTTCCCAAGGAGCAGCCAAGCCAAATGTTTTCCACCACAGGGGAGAGGGAGTGGTAGCTAAATGTGCTATTTAAAAATTAAATGTTTATTGCTAATCTCTCCCCAAAAAAACAAAAAACAAACCAACATAAAATGCAGCTGAGATGGGCTGGAGTGCAGATTCTGAGTTGGCTTCCATAGGGTCTGGTTCCAAGGTTTCCAAAGGTGGGACTTGGCTCTCAAAATGCCGTCTTTATTTTGAGCAATCTCTCTTTCTTCCCTAACTTTGAATTCAGTGCAAGCCACTTACATAAAAACCAATTTCTCACTGTGGAGAAACACTGTGGACTGTGTCTTATTAGGAAAGGAAAATGTCACTCCTCCTGTTTGTCTCTCCCTCAACCAGAGATGAGGAGCAGAAGACATGACAAAGAAATGACCCCACTGGCCCCTTTTGGAGAAATTAATCTTGTTTTTTCTTTGAGCAGCATTTGTTCCCTGCAGTACATGTTCCTGTCAATCAGCCTAGGAGGCCTTGGGAGACAGAAGGGGTATTATCCAGACCTCTCTCTCTTTAAGCAAGGAACTGCTAGCTGCAAAAGAACCCATATGTGATGCTTATCTTAAGGAAGGCTGGAATACTTAATAAGACATAACTGGTGCATGACCCTGCACTATGTTAATGCCTCTCTTTCTTTTCTTTTTAACTGGAAATACAATGCAGCTACTAGAATTTAATTTTGCATGTAGGTCTTTAAATCTAATTTGAATTCCACATGAAAATCTCAATGCTTTGCAGCACTTCAGCCCTCACTCATGTATTTTACCTTCCTGGGGAACTTTTAGTGCCCATCTCAAGAGCAAAATGGAAAGATACAGTCATAGTTGCATAGAGTGGGGGTTATACATGGTCATGCTGGCTTGTGCCAGAGCTCCAGAGTTTTCATTTCAGCATGCAATGTCTTGTCAGAGAGCCTGGACTGGTTCCCACTGAGCTGTGCTAGCCTAAGGTTACACACTATTCTTTCAGTTTTCTTTTTATCATGTTATATAGAGAGATCATTCTTCTGACATACATCATCCACTAAGGGAATATTTTGAAAGTTCTATATTAATATTTTACTAGGTTTTCTCTAATCTTATTTCTGTAAGATGTGGTTTCCCCAAGGCTGCTTCTTTGCAGTCCATATTGTGTTCAGATTCCCAGAAAAGGGAATTATTAAAACAAAAAAAAAATTCATCAGTCCTTTCCTCCACTCCTTACATTTCATTCTTCAGGCCACCAGTGTTCCATGCAACTCGAGAAATGCTTCATGTCACAGCTTGGGATGTGATAGACAGTGTAATTTAAGTTCAGAAGAAACTTTGGGACTCAGATGGATCAGGCCATAGAAAGTACTTCATGAATACAAAATATAGCTGGGTTAATCTTCCAGTTTTCATCTAAAAAGTACCAAATTAAAAAGAGAATAGGTATGTTTCTTAACAGAAATGAGATGCCAAGAATTTTCTTCAAAAGGATATCAAAGTAGGCACATATTTGTTCCCACTGAGCTGACTATAAATTGGGAAATGATCAACGAAGTAGATTTCATGCATTTCAAAGGCTCAGCCTCAATATCCCTAACTTATGTAAGCTGCTCCTTACCTCTATTTCAGCGCAGAGTTTTCATATTCAATATACTACTTTTTTTCTGGAACATCTGATTCTACTCATGTTTTGTGAGAAATTAGAGTGCAAGCTCAATAGGGAACTGGATGTAACACAACTTCAAATACAGCTTCTCATGTATGTAAAAGGCCTACAGCAGCCTAAAATAATGTAAAAATTGTGCTGGCCTCCATAGCACATCCTTTGTTGTAGAATGCAGGGAAGTAGTGATGTTTCCTAACAGCAGTGATCTGTGCATGCGTTTTTCAAGTGTTGTATCCAGCCTTTGGTCCAGTTCTTTTGTCTTTGACAGACAACGGTGAGAAGATGGGGAGGTGATGGCACAATATTATTTGTCATGTATTTGTCATTAAGTCTTTGTAGAAACATTGTTGCAACAAAAGAGGGAAAAAACGATTGCATCCCCCTTTAACAAAGAGAATGGTGTAAAAGCTAGAGTACCTTGAGATTTATGGCAATATTGAGCTGAAATACCCCACATGAAAAGACTCAGAAGGCATGAGAGAGAGGCATAAACCTCTGAAGCAGCTCAAATCAGATTTCAGTGTTTTGCTGTAGAGCTGGAGACTGTAGATGTTAAACATTGATAGCTGTGATAGGGAAGTGAGTGGAGTTTCTCAAGAGCTCTGTATGTGAGCCCTGAGTGCTGGTGGCCCAGGAGAGCACAGTGTGGGATGGAGGTTGGAGTCTGAACCTTACTGTGCCCCAACCACAGCCATGTTCCAGTGCCCTGTGGGCTCCTGGGCATTGGTAGAACCAGGTTGCCTGCTTGTGTGTTCAGGCTTGAGCCTTAAGCATTCCTCAGACATGCAGAGGAGGAGACAGCTAAAATCACAGGCATTTCCCACAATAAATGAGCACAAAGAGCAAATGCATAATTTTACTGTCCTCTTTTGAATGTGCTGCATGGGGCATGATGTTTGCAGTGAAAAAAGGTGCTGGGGAGGGAGCAGGCACAGTGACAGACAGTGACCACAGGTAAGGCACCCAGACTTTGCCCAACAGCCTGCTGAGTTTTGGTTAAGTACCAGCTCATTCTCATGGGTGCAGCTCATTTCTGCATCTTGACTGACTGCTGCCTGTGTGCGCAGCTGTACTGGCAGCAGCAGCAAAACTGCAGATCTCCAGTCATCATTAGTCCACAGGAAGGGAAACTGGGCAAGGTCTACATTGATGGTATTTTGCTCCAGATATCAACAGAAAAATGTAAAATGTAGGGCACAGAAAGCAAAATATTAAGTCACCAACAAAGGTGGGAGATCTTGGAAGATAACACAAATTGCAGTGGGATGCTGGAGGGAGTGTAAGGTTTTACTCCTTGGCTGTTCCTTAGCAGAAGGAGCATCATTGAAGAGTTCCCCTTTTCCCAGGCTGAGGACCATGAGTTGTTGTCCTCTGTGGAGAGTTTTGCTAAACGTAACTATCTTCTTTTGTGACCTAGTTAAGTCCAAAATTGACAAGGGAGAAAGCCTTTTGGGTATTTTAAATGATAAAATTCTAAGAGTAGAGTAATTAAATGGTCTCATGTTTCTTCTCAACACCAGTCATTTATCCTGCTGATATTTCTGCCAGTTTGTTGGAGAGCTCATGTTGTGCAACATTGGTGGAATGAGCTGCAGGCACGTGTTTGGCTGCCATTGCCAGGAGTCTCACGCACCCACATGCGGAACTGAGACCAGGACTGACAAAATACCCACAAAAAAAGAGATGTTGTTCATAGAGAAATTATTGACACAATAATTTTATTAAGTCCTATGATGCCTGTTAGGTCTGATAAGAATGTGACAAAATACCCACAGTATATTATTTTGTATTTATAATCACATTAAAACCCAGTGCTCTTTATTTCTGATGCAGGGTGTAATACCAGCAACAGATCCTCATCATTGTACTCGCCATCCCCTCATAGCTTGAAGTCTTATTCCCTTCTCATGCATATCCAATTCAGGCAGATAGTGGTAAGACAAGGGGGGGGG
>VWZW01006017.1:471826-507404 GCA_013397115.1 Edolisoma coerulescens | reverse complement strand
CACTCCGGGCTGCTTCCCGCGAGTGGCTGGTGTATGCTCCCTCCCCCCCCATGCCTGTGACAACCTGGACAACCAGAGTTGAGGCAAACTGAAATGGCTGAATTCAAACTGAATTGGCTCCTCACACCTTTCAACACAAACTGTTCTATGAGTCTGTATTTCTGTGAAGAATGTAAAATATCAAGTAGTCTTTTTAATTCACCTTCTAAGTCTGCTCTTCGTTGACCTTTCTGCTTGTGGATTTTCTCTTTACTTGCCCTTTTTCTCCATAACACTGGATTTTGGATGGGAACAGTTGTGCTCAGATGGTTAAGTAGCAGTTGAGTGTAAATTAGCTGAAGGAGCTGTGGCTGCCGCTGTCAAAATGATTCCAAAATTACCTTGTGTGGGAGAGTGATGGTCAGGTCAGACAAGAGAAGCGTGGTTTGGGTCTGCTTGTGGGGAATGGAATTAGAGGGGGTAATGCCAGTTAGATTAATAGAAGAGCGATGCACTCTTAAATACTGGCTTATATGCTGTCAGAGATCCTTCATGTTACAGTGGCTCCTTGTGAGTGTGCAGCAGCAGCAGCAGTATTTGGGTCTGTTTCCCATGAACATCTGCAGTATTTGAGATGAGGAACACGTGGTTTCTTTGAGGCTGGTACAACAGCTTTCCTCTGGGAAGTCCCTGCTGACAGCGTGGTCCTTAGCAAAGCAAGAGGAGAAAACTGGACATGGGTTTTGCTAATGGTTTGGCTCATTGATGAGCTGCTGTTCTCCCCAGGGGTAGCAGCTGCAGCCCTGCTGCTCCCCCAGCCCTGCCTGATCAGTGCTGGGCGGTGACTCTGCTCCTTTCACGTGCAGTCCTTTGCCCAGCTGTGTAACTCCTGATGCCCTTTATTACCACTTCACATAGGCAGTTATTCAGGGTCCTTGATTGGCCAGTTTGTTCTGGCTTTATGTATGGTGACTGCAAAACAGCTGAGAATGTCTGGCAGCCAGTAGAAGTTTTATTTTTGTCAATTAAAATAGCCAAATATATGTTCAGTGAGATAATTTGGATCATTACACTCTCCTATCATAATGCCAGTTGCAGTTTCATCCATTATATGGATAAAAACATAAGCAGGATCAATAAAAAAAATAATATCTATTCCTATCCTAAATACACAAGTAGAAACGCTGGTATTGTAACATCAGAGTATGAGCCTGATCTGAGCTTTGTCATTAGTGATCTTGGGAAAACCTGGTGTGTTTCAAAATAAGAGTGATTTTCTGGATGACGACAATCAAAATACATTTTGTTTACCCAGATCAGTGGTTATCACCATCACGTGAAGTACTATGTGAACCACTGCAAGTCAGGAACTTCCCCTGGTATCTCTGTCTTATATTTTGTCTCGTCTGCTGCAGGGTAGCAATAGAGCAGGGGGTGATGGAGGGAAGGGCAGTGCAGTGTGCAAGGGCAGGAGAGCAGGCACATCTGTCTCCCTAAGGCATCATGCCATACCAGCATGCTACAGCAGAAGGGAATCTCTCTCTCCACTGTTGCGTGAAATTACTCGATGCCAGATATCAGTCAAAAGGAAATCTCTCCTGTTTAAAGTAAAGAGTTCATAAGAATCTTTAATAACAAAACTCTCCCTGTGCAGAGGCTGCTGGGAAGAGGTGTGCCAGGGTGCTGGGGAGCAGAGGAAAAGAAAAATGGGTCAAACAAATTTCTGCGGAAAAAGGGGTAAATGCTCATTGATAGCATGAAATCTGAAGTGACTGCAAACTCTGCTGGATGTGAATTGGCCTATGCCAATGTGATCCCTGGAGAAGGGAAGGGCAAGCTGACAGCAAGTAACAGCAAGGGATAGTCTCAGAAAAATTCACCAAGCAACCCAGAGTTCAACTTGGAACAGGAGCATTTCCTTTCAAAAATGTCATTAGCTGTCTGCTGCAGGCTGCAATGATTCCTGCCTTAAGATGAAGCAAAACCCATCCCTCTGGTCTGATGGTAGTGACTTGTGTGGAGAGATTTTCCAGCTGCTCTGGGATGCTCTGGAAAACCCTGGGGAGGGTGTGTGGGCACAGCTGAAGTGAATAAGGGGCCAGTCCCACCCTGCTACAGGGGTTTGCCTGCACTGTTTTCCAGCATCTGAAACCATTGTGCTACCCTTGCTTTTCTCAGGATGCAAGCATGTAACCTTCAAGAGAACCTCTAGCAAAATTGAGAGGAAAATCAGCTCCTTTTTTTTATCCATACTCCCCTTTTTTTCTTTCTTTTTTTTTCTGCTTCAAAAGAGGCTCTGGAGAGGACTTAAAGGTAAAACAAGCAATGAGGAAGTACAAGCTGTCATAAATAATGTTAAAGCAAGAGTCAGACTCTCAGTAAGGTAACAAGGTGCCTGAGAAGGTGGTGACAGAGTTGTGAAAGATTTTCAAAGCTTGTGTCTGATTGATGCCTTGTGGGCTTCAGCTAAGGATTCTCAGGGCATTGGTGGGCAAGGAAAACAGGATGCAGCCACAGCCTCAGTGGGTGTGCTGAGGTCTTCAGCCATGGTGCCAAGCCTTTGTGAAGGTACGCTAGGAAACATTGAGAGAAACTGCTGTCTTTCTATAGGGCAGCAAAAAAACCTCTCCTATATCCCAGTCTGGGATCTGTACTATAAAAATATGTTGGAAAGGTCTTGAGAGTTATGTGAAGGGATAAAGAAGAACTAAAAGTTTTACTCACCTGGGGAAATGGTCCAAGTAATTTGTTTGCGAATGTATTCGAACAATGTTTAACTGCGCACGTACAGGAGTAGTAAGACTGGAATCAAAGCAGTCACTCTTGGCTGCCACTGATAGTCAGGGTTGGGAGAGCTGGGCAAAGGTTGTGACAGCCTTTCTCTCACCTGAAGGATACACTGGATGTTTTTCTATCAGATACACTTAAGTTTAAATGGAGGGTCAGGCCTTAACATAGCAACTGTAGGCTGAATTTTTACTACACGTGTACAGGAGATTACACAGGACGGGGCAAGTGGTTAATTTTGGGCTGGGAGTCCATCCTATGGCTGGGCAGGTTTTGGACACCATGAAAGTGTTATTGTTGAATATAGAATCAGTTATTTAACTGAACTTTGTCTAGGCTGATTATTTCATTTTAGTCTGCAATGAAAGTTGTGATGGGGTCTGAAAAAAAGTCTTGCAGCCGAGGGGATTGGAGCTGTTCCCTGGCCACCTGCAGCCAAAGGCCTTTGCTATGGAACTGCCTGTTTTAGGAATCAGGGCTGGCATGTACGGAGCACTCGGTGCTGCATGGCAGCGAGGATGAGGTGATGGCAGATGAAGTTTGTTACAAATTCCCATCTGCTCAGAAGCAGAACCTATGAGGTTTGTGCTGTACAAGTAATTATTTGTTACATATTTTTAAACATGAAGTCTAGTCCAAATGGCAAATATATTCAGTGTGTGTCATTGTGCAGTTAAGAAGGCTGCCAGCAGCATAAACCAGAATAACTCTGCGTGGTGATCGGGCTGAGATGGGATTTTCTGCTTTGCCCATTTTCTCCTCCCCACGCTTGGGTACTTGTTCTCTTAGCTGGGCTCCTGCTCGTATGAGCCAGCATCTTGCAGAGCTGGCTGCTTTGTCACCCCCTCCATTCATTTTACCTGTGATGGAAAGCACATCTGGCACAGCTGGGAGGTGTTTGACTGGGTATGAAAATGGCTCTGGAAAAAATGGAACAGGATTGCTGGTTTTTCCTCCCAGTGGAATACGGAAGAGGCAATCTTACATTTCTTAGTTTTCAGCAAATGCACACTGTGGAGTGAGCCTGCACATGGTTTGTAACGTAGGCACATTTGGGCTGAATGAAGCATTTTTTCAGATTTTTAAGGAACTGGTTGAATTGTTTCAGCAACGTTTTACCCTCCACTCCGAATTCCACTAAAAAAGAGTGGGAGAATGGATTTAAGATGGATCTGAGCATTTTAGAAACAGGACAGCTTAGGTTTTTAAGGTTGAGGAAAAATGTATGGAGGAAAACTGTCTGAAAATTAATGCTTTTTGACAGCATGGGATCTGTTGTGGATTTTGCTCAGCCTGTGAGCCAAATGATTTTGTTATTCCCTCAGCTCTCATGCAAGGTCACAGCATGATCCTCAGTTGATTCCTTTGCACCTGCGAAGCAGCACAGGCAGGTACCAGAGCATTTTCCAGCTGTCCTGGTTCCCAGCAAGAGCTCCCTTGTTTTCATCCACCTTTGTTATCAGCTTTCTCAGCATTTGGGCCATCAGTCCTGTCGGAACCTGCCTTTCCCTGTTGTTTTTCCCTATAACTCCACTGGAGAAAGAGGGGGATGCAGAGGGTATGCAGCAGGGACAGCAATCTGACCCCATGGGTTGCACATATGCATTATTTTTTTCTAGTGCCCTGAGCACTGCTCTCTTGTCCTTGATTTCCACAGATCTCTTTGATTAATAATAAGAAACAGAGGGGAAGGGTTTCAGCTGTAGGTTTCATATGTGTAAATTCCTGTAGGTTTATTGCTGGTAACATCTGGTGGTACCTTCATTTGAAGTAAGAGGATGGTTCTAGCAGTGCAATTTTGACCAGGTTACAGAGCAGAATGCAAAAAAAAGCTGAATTACATGAGAATGCTTCAAGTGTGGCTTTTGTCTTTAGTTTCTTCATTGATGTTTTTCCTGATTTCTAAAAAGAACTTCAGCAGCTGGCTGAGATGAACAGGTACTGGTGCTGCAGACCTGCAGTCATGGTTGCGCTCTGTCCCACATCTGCATTCCAGCTGTATATTTTGCACTACTCTCTTACATGTCTTTTCTGCATGTAAAGTGCATTGTCCTCGGTGAAAGCTTAAAGGGAAGATTGAGGGTAGATTCAGATGAAATGGGATCAGAGAGCAGGTTATCACCTTATTTTTGCAGCATGCTGCCATGCAGAAAGTACCGAGGGACTTCAACAATAGCAGAGACTGTAATGCCATACTCTGAGAGTCCAGTATATTTTCCCTAACTCTCTTAAGCAGAAGCCTTCTGCCCTGCTAACAATTTCAAAGGAAAGAGGTCATGCCTTGCTGAATGTAGTTCGAAATAAACCACATTTCCTCAGAAAGCAGGAGATGGCAGAGGAGCTGTCTGGAAGAGTCACCGTGCAATTACACTGGGGCCTGACCCACCACCCAGCATATATCCCATCCATAATCTATTGTTCATGGAACTCTGCTGCACAGGCTGTGCCATCTCCCCTGGCATCCCAGCCCTCTCCTTCAGGCTGCCCCTGGTGTTCAAGGGTGGTGGGTTTTGTTCCCTCTTCTCCAGTTGTGTTGCATCCTGGCATGTGCCAAGGCTGAGGTAGTCCTGCCTGGGTTGGGATTAATGTGTTGGGCAATTAGTGTTTAACTTGGCTTTAAATACAAAGAATAATTAGTAAAGCAGTGTTAAAAAGAGCTCTCCACCCAATGGGGATGGAAGAGCCCTGTCTGGAGGTTCTATCCCTACTGAGCCCTAGGGAAAGATAATTGAGAGGCAGAGTAGGACAGGGGGAGAGATGGTGTTCGTGCTGTCATGAACACAGTGCAAGACCATCAGGATGACACTGGTCTGTTTTCTGCCCTGGTTCCCCCATCCGCAGGGTGTTGGGGTCCTTGTCACACACAGCCCCTGCACAGAGCCTGGGAGCATGGGGCTGCAGGCACTGCTCCAAAATGCTCCACAGCAGCCTGGCTTCATTCACCATCTCGTGGTGGCCGGGGCTCAGGGCTGGGGGGGGCAGGGGCAGCCTTGGCTGGGGGAGTAGGGGGGACAGATGGACACCTGGGGGTGGTGGACAGATGGACACCTTGTCCCTCTGTTCTAGCGGGAGCAAGTTGTAGCAAACAACTCTCCTGCACGCACTGGGACAGCAGAGCAGCTTGAAAACTTCACATAATATTTCACATGGAGAAGGTTGTTAATGACAGGGGTGTGACTGACTGCCTTTTTCTGTTGCTGCTGTATTAGCTGTACTTAAATCAGCTTACATTAACTGCAGTTATATTTAATGCTCTTTGTCTACACAGCTGAATTTTTAGGTTGTTAATTTTCAATTGCAAATTGTTGAATTATGTCTGAACTTTTCACAAATATTTGGAACGTGAGTTAATATTTTCTATTATATGTGATACACAGTCTGGAAAAAACTAATTGTTCTTAGTGCTGTGCACGGGGTCTGCCAGTGCCCTCAAAGCCTTGATGCTCTCTTGTCTGCAGGTTCTTGCCTTCACAGCTGATGTGTCAGAAATTGAGGTCTGTAGCTGGTGTTCTGTGTGTGTTATGGTCAGGAAAGCCATTTAGGATTCATTTGGCTCCCTGACAAGAAGAAAAGGAAATGTTTATTGACTGCAGCGTGGTAACATGGTGAGGACTGGAGGCTCATGACACTACATGTGTGTATTATTGCTGTGGTCCCAGAGCCTGCTCTGAACAGCAATATGATATCTGTAAGGCAATGGTTCTAAGACTAGGAGGAATTTTTAGGGTCTTCGAACCTCAGGGCCCCAAAAGCTCATCCCTTTTTGCCCGTCCTTCTCTATCCAGGCAGGGCTGCATGCAGGGCCACGGTTTGAGCTGATTAAAGTAAAGCCAGTGCAGGCCTGGAAGCAGCAGTGCCGTGCTCTGTGCAGAGGGAGCTGGGCTGTTCAGCCACGTGGCAGGAGCTTCTGCTGCCAGGCTGAAACATCATATTCTGTAATTGTTATAGTATCTGTACACAGAAATAATTTATCATACATTTAATATGGACAAATAACAGCACTTTCTATATTGTGTAGATGGTTTGCTGGGGTGACTGTCCCCACCAGTAAGGGGACAAGGATGGTGCACCCCATGGGAGGACTTGCCCCACCTGCTAAGCTCTCCCCACACATGTGCTGTATTCCTCCTCCTCTCATCTTATGGACTCACTGCTTTTAAAAGCATCACATTTTTGCTCCCTGTGTTTGTTTCTTCATAGCTGTGCCTCTTGCTGCTTTTGTGTGCCTCCTTCAATTCTTCTCACATCCTTGATCCTTAATGCAGGTGCCAGAGCGTGTCGCAAGGGTATTATGTGCGGTTAGATTCCCATATGACAGCTTGCAGCTTCACCTGACCCTTCTCAGAGATGCCAGACATCCACTTTGTACAACTGGTTCTTCAGGGGCAGAATAGGTCCTGTTGGAGGGGATCAGGCAGTAAGAGAGGTGGCAGATGTTCCCAATTAGTGAAGCTAGGATTCCAATCATATTTCTTGTGATTTTTTTCCATGTTGTTGAATGCTAATTATTTTAAAAAGAGGTGACTTTTCTGAATTACCATGATAAGATTAGATAGGATTGATATGGCTAAGGATTGATATTGCTTCTGTTCAAAACCAGGAGATTCTCTCTGAGGTAAACTTCTCTGAAACCTTTGAATGACTCAGAGCACAGATGTTTGGGCAGTACTCTAAGAAGAGCAAGGAATTGACCTTTTAATTAGCGTAATATTGTGATTTAGCATAGCAATTGTGATTGCTTATTAATCATTAATAGTTGTTGTTATGTATTGATCAAAGAGACTTAGAGATGTGATGTTTCTACTCTGGATTTTGATAAACTGATACCAATTAGTGAGCAGCATATTAGGTGCAAGTCAGAGGGACTGAAATAGCTGGATCTGCAGTGGAAGGCAGTTCCCTTCCAGTTCTGTGTTGCTGTTAGGAAGGGGATCTGATGGTGACCTATACAGATACTTCTGGAGAAGTGTGATCCTACTCACAGGTGAGATTAGCAGCTTCAGCTCCCACCTCTACCATAGGATGCTGTCCACTGAGAACATGTAGTAACCTCTTTATGTGCTGGATATTTGCTGCCTAGAGGCTTAATTCTCCTGACTGCTTTCTCCCTGACCTCATGGGAAAGTTTACTGCATCAAACCAGTGTGAAAGACATCAGCCTGTTCAGGAGATTGGTCTCTTTAGATCTCTGGCTGTGATAAATCTAAACTTCACAAATACAAAAATGAACTGTAATGAGCAGGACTGCAATCTTTGCTATCTTAGTCCTTGAAAAAGTGGGAGCTGTAACCTTCTCTTTATGTTCCCTCTCCCTTGTTTTCTGCTGATTTAGCATATAATAGAACCAAAACCTTGCTGTTTCATGGCCAGTTTCTGCTTTGCCCGTTTTTTGGTCAGAGCTTTCTGCAGAAAAACAATTATTGCATAGACACCATTGGAGGAGATGTTCCCACATCTTATTCCATCACATTTAATCCTGCTAAGTGTCAGGGTAGCGCAGCTTTGCTGGACTAGGTCCTCATGCAGCTTGCTTTAGCTCCAAAAGCCAAAGCCCATTTTGAATTAAGTGATGAACGTGTCAACCATTAAGCTTCTCATCAAAGATGAGGATTTGAGGATATGTAGATCCTTCTTCCATGATGATTGGGATGAATTAATTACAGCTAGTTCTAGCTGTAAAACTTACTTGGAACTCAATAGTAGTTTATTGCCATGTTTAGGAAATTCAGGTGATTCTCTTCGCATTAACTGATGTGAAATTCAACATATAATAAGCTGTAAGGAAACACAAGCAAGCTAAATGTAGTGATGTACCTCAGGCAGCATCAACCAGCCAGTGCTCCAGTTTCTTTCATGGTGCCGTAGCTCAGCGTATGCTGCCTGCACGCCTTCAAGCATCCTTATGCAATGCCATAAGAAGAGGGTATTAAGGCATGCTCAGAGGTCAGAGCCTCTGGACAGCTTTAGTTTTCAATCCCTTTCAGTGTTGTACACCTCGCACAGATGATCTTGCAGAGGGATTTGCAGGGTTCAAAAGTTCTCTGGCCACAGATGGAAAGGACATGCCTTCTGAGTGAATGTGCTCTGCTATCCCTTTTCTTAACAGCTTGCAAAACATTTGCAGTGTAGGCAGCACTTTTTTCTTCCCCTTCCTGTTTTGCTGAATCTGGTTTCTCATTTACTTTGATTTATCATTGCACATAAATCTGGAGGTATCTTTGCACAACCTGCTGGAAAGATGTATGCTGTATTTTCTTGTCTCAGCTTTCCTCAACCTCATGGTGCAGCCATGGTGCAGCAAAGCTGTGGAGAGGTATGGTGGTCGGCAGGTTGGGAACTGAGAGGGCACGGAGAGATAGATATCATCTTTTCCCTGCACAGGATCTATGGCTGGCACCTGCCTGCCCTTGCCACGGCACCAGCTCATGCTGGGTGATCCATCAGCATTCTGCAGATGAGCAGTGAGTACCCATGGGTGCTGCTGCCAGCAGCAAAGAGGGCATGAGAAACCTCTGCCTGCACGTGCCACCAGAGCTGCTCTGGTGGAAAATCGTCTCAGTTCATGGGATAAACAGCTGTCTAAGACAGCACTCAGGCCACGGTGAATCCAAGGGTGGATCTCTTGACCTCACCTGGTGAAGCAGGCATGGTCCCAGCATCCACAGGCAGATGTGATGGGTGAGAGCCTGTGCAGCCCCGGTGCCTGCTGAGGCACAGAGATTTATTGCAGCACTCTGAGATTCACACTGAGGCAGGGAGAGGCTGCTCTACATCCTGGGGAATGTTTTCACTGACGAATCTAGTGCAACCCTAAAGTTTGTGAAGCATGAAATAAGATTTCTCTCTGAAGCACCAACCCTTGCTAAATTATCCAAGTTCTTTCTATTGTTTTAAATCACCCTCACAGGACCTCCTGAGTGCTCTCATGCAGAAGTCGTTCATTAGATAACCTAGGAGTTTGCTGGGATAGCAGGAGCCAGCATCTATCCACGGCAAACAGCAACTGTGCAGCCCTTACTGAATTATTATGGAGATGACTGAATCCCTGCAGCGTAGCCTGTTTTACCAAAACATGAGCAAAATAAGGTAGTCTCCTCCCCAGGTGAGGGGGTTTGTCACATTTTGGGGTGCTGGAGCCCTAGGGTCGTGTGAGGAGCTAGGGCTGATGGGAGGGAAAAAGAAAATTTTGATGAGGTAATAGGCACAGATTCCTTGAATTAAGGGAACTTTACATTGTACTAGAAAGATTCTGCATGACTGAACCTAAAAGACTGATTTGGGGAGCTCTGACTGGCCAGAGGAGAGGTAGCCTTAAGCATTGCTGCTGTGCAGTGGCGCCGGGAGATCAGTCCCCTGGGATGTCAGGGGATCATACAGCACTGCAATGCTAAAGGCTGGTGGAGAAAACGTGTTCTGCTGGTCCCTCGAGGTCTTCCAAAATCCTCTCTTGAGCTTCAGGAGTGACAGTTGTTGAATCCATAGTTGCAGATGCTGCCGTGGTTGCTGATGCAGGGAGGTCAACCCATCTGCGTCAACCTTTTCCCCCTAACATGGGGAAGCTGTCCTTGCTTCTGCTTCCTTGCTCCTGTTTCAGATCCCAAGGCAGCCAGTGGTCTGTGGGTTGCAGTTTGCTGCTCAGAGGGTGAGCAGGTTGCTCAGGACATTGCTGACTTACCTTTCTGAGGCAGCTTAGCATCATTCATGTTCCCAATTTAAAGGGAAGTCAGAATCCCACCTGCGGGAAGAGGGAATGTTCAGATCCTCCTCCGCTTTCTGCTTCAGATTTGTGGGAGGAGGTTGAGGCCTTGAGCACCAGACTGCTGCCCTCCCTCTGCCCTTGGCTGCTGGTAGACAGGAATATTTACCATTAGTGGGAAAAGAATGCTACAGAGCAGTCTGTGACAATGACATGGAGCATATGTGTGCCACATTGTGCCAATGTCCTGCCTCATTGCCCTTTATCTCCTAAAACAGCAGCTTTGTGGTAAGAAACCAAGGGCATCCCTGCAATGAGTTGCTTTGAGGGCCATGTTTCTTTCAGTTGGAGCACTCCAAGATGCTGATGCCACAAGTTGTGAGTACTCCTGGACTGAGAGATTAATTATTAATTGATGTGGCTTATGAAATTTTCAGTGTTTTCTCACACTGTGCATCACAAAGAGAAACCATCTTTTATGAGACAAAGATCTCTCCTAAAGACCTATATCAAAGCTGCAAAATTGTCACCCATATTGTGATCTTGTTCAGCCTTCACCATGAGCATGTTTGCTTTGAAATACTTAATCAACCATTTGCTGAGCTACAGAGCTCCCAACACGTTAAAGGATGAGTGCCTTGAAACTTTAAGGCATTTGGCACCTATAACCATGCACGGCACATGCATTTGGTTGCACTAATTATTTTGGGAGGACTTAAGCCTGGCTTAGGAAGAACATGAGTGGGTCATGGCTTTTGTCTTAGCCCTCCAGCCACGGAAAATAATTCACAAAGTGGCATTTTCAGACCCCCCAGTTGCATGGTGGTGTGCTGGACACAGGGATAGAGAAAATTAATGTTGGGGATCCCTGAGAGTGCCCCCAGCCAGGACAGTCCCTGCTTGGCAGCAGCCCACCTGATCACACATTCCAGGGTGCCAATACTGCCGTGGAGGAAGACCAACACAGGCAGTAGCTGAAGATTTCATAGAGACCTAGACTAAATGCTTTCCTTTCCAGAAGAATAACAAACAAGTGTGTTTATGTTCCCAGTGCAGCATAAAGCAGGTTGCTGCAGCCCAGCATTTGCACTGCCAGAGCATTTAAAATGTATTTTTCCAGAACCCCGTTGCAAATGGCCGGTCCTCTGCAGGAGCATGTGTCATGGGAGGGCCACTGGATCCACCATCACATTGTAACCTTTCTCACGGGATGGGAGATGCCCTGGGACAGGCCCCAGTTAGGCTTCAGGAACCGGCATGTTGTGACATCTGCTGCCTTTGCTGGGAAGCAGGGATCAGCATTAGCAGTGGCTGGCAGGGAGGGATTAAACTGTTAAATGGTCCTGGTGGTTTCTGGCTGGTGCTGATGGCAGTTACACCAACAATACCTGTCATGTCCACGGCGTAAATGCCAGGCATTGAAGGTTGTATCTGTGTGTTGTGTCCTGTCATTATAAACCCTCTTAGCATATAACGATGTTATTTCATTATACACCCTTGTAGTTTACAATGTTATTCCCAGCAGTGCTGAGCTCAGAGTGTGGGTTTAGCTCCTGTATTGTTTTTCACTCACTGTGTCTGTTGGGACCATGCCCCATCAATCTCTGTTTGGTGGAACAGCTGAATCCACTGTGCTCTTACCAGCCAGCCAAGGGCTGTGTACAGCATGTCACTTGTGCCAGCATCATCCCCAGACTGGGAGGGTTGGTCCCATCTGCAGCCCTCTCACTGTGGTCAATGGCAAGAGAGCTGTGCCCTGCTCAGTCCCCAGGCAGGTGGGTGGATCTGAGGTGTGAATCCGAGCCAAACTGCTTTGAGCACAACAAAGAACGAAAGAGGAGGGCAGCCTGGGCTGCTCCAGTGGCTGGTTTGGAGCCATGGCAGTGATTGTAAATGGTTTGACTTTAAGCTGTGATAAACTGAAGCTGGAGCTTTCAATAAAAACACTTTAAATAAAATACTTGGACTCCAAAAAGATGGGGGTTTAAAATCCCCTAATACCATTCATGTCCTTGCACTGCCTTTGGCGTTTCCTGGTAGAAGTGGAAGTGAGCCTGAGGTCTTGGCTTTAAAAACTACAAAGCTCAGGCTGGGCAATGTGCAGACCTCTGATGCAGCAAGCACTTCAGATGTGGGTTTGGTAAGTGCCTGTGTGTCTTGTTGAAGATCTTACAGCCTAATTAGGCTGGTTGGTTTGTATTTGCTTCTGCCTTTCGAAGATGTAGAGGGATTATCTCCCATCCTTTTGGGGTAACAGGAAGAAAATTCTCTCAGCAAAGGATTGTTTCTGCAGGCCCCCAACTGGTTCTTACTGGCAATCAAAACTGTCGAATTCTCATGCGGAACATTTTAAACCCATTTCTCTTATTTACTAGTGCCCACTAAAAATTATTCCTTATTAACAGTTTATATATAAAAACCCTGTCTTCTTGCAAGATCTTTTTCTTGCAATTGAACCCTCACCAGGGGTTAGAGTAGGCACCTGCCCTGCAATGCCTGCAGTGATAGGCTGGCTGCAGTGCTGGTCAGTTTTGGGTTCCACTTCAAACCTAATCTACATATAGTTTTTAATTTTTTATTCTTTTGCTTTAGAAACTGTTACACCAATGTAGATAATCTCTGCAGGGCAGGCAGAGAGAACTAATGTGTTTGTGGGTAGACATATGAAAACATCTAATTTACCAGCAGGCAGTTGGGTAATGATCAGTTGAGAATTGCAAATTATGTACGTCATGTATTTGTGGCACACTGCTGAAGAAAAGCCCAGTGCATATGACAAATCATATATATACTGAAATTTATAATACTTTTCACATTTAATTGACTGGGGCAACCTTATGATTTATATCTTTGCTTTATTCACAGCACACCCATAACAGACGCATAATGCAGAATGAAACTAATTCAGTTTCTCTTTGACTTTTTAAATCATTTATGTATTTGGCTGTCAAGTACTTAAATATAAAGTGGGCATGCATGTGGCAGGTAATAAATAGCTGATTCTCCAGTTAAGATATTGAGTTTTAATGGCATTAAGGTTTGTGTTGCCTTACTTGGTCTCGCTTAGGTGGCATGCCTCACATTTGCACTTTGCCTTATTTCACAAGCAAAGTATATTTTATGGGCACCAGCATTACTCTCTTAATGGCCCTATATAGCGTTATGACTGTGTAAAATGTACTCTGCTTGCTTTGATGGCAGCAGGAGCGTTTCCCAGGCACAGGAGTCCTTCCCAGGTACAGGAGGAGACAGTGGCTGAGCTGTTGGGCTGCTGCTCTCAGTCACAAGAGATCTGCTGGAAGGTGCCAGGAGGACAGGCAGGGGCTGTCTCATTAGTACCATTCTGTAGACAACAAGAAGAAAATGTTATTTTGGCTACTACAGACTATGACTGCTTTCCCAAAGATGAGCTTTTGTCATGGAGCTATCATGCAGAGTCATTGAAAATACAGCCTGGAAAGATATTTTGTTTATTTTAAATACAAGGTTACTTGGCTTGGCATCACTACTTTATCTTGGGAAGCACAGCCCTGGAAAGCAATACCTTACCCACTCAACCACAGCCACAGAGAATGCCTAGGTTGCTTGTTGGCTCCTAAGAAAAATAATCTTCTGCAGTCAGGTCTTTCCCTGACACCTGTAGCATCACTGGAAAACATCTGCACAATCAAGATAGTGCAGAAAGCATGAGGCAGTTTGTTAGCTCATTATCATAATGCAAAATCAACCCTCCTCCACAGCAGCATCATCAATTTCTAAATTTAGCTCCTGAGTTATTTTGGGTAGTGTGTGATTAGACTCAATTACTGTAGCTCAGATAGAATTCAAATAATGCCCCCTCTTTCAGAGCTGCAAAGAAATGGAAATCTGGGTCTGTACATTTCCTACCCTTAATAAAGCATCTGCGAGAGGTGCTTCCACACTGGTGCAGGATAGTTGTGAGGTGCATTTTTTCATGGTGAAATTAACAGGAGCAGCTGATCCTGAAAGGTGCTGGTAATCCATGGCTTTGTAGTGGTGTTCAGATCAGGAATATAAAGATGAACCACACCAGCAGGTTACATCGGGCAACTGGTGTGATTGAAACCACTGAAGCTTCAGTGGATTTAGATCACAGTCAGGACACTTCGTAGTTTTCCTGGATTAAATCTGTAACAAAGGCTTTCAAAAGCTAATGAAAAATATACTTTCTGTCAAACTAAGTCATAGTCAGTGTTGGCTCTCTGGAAAATCAGTGGTGAAGCAGTGTGCAGAAATAACACCTGCACCTGTGCAGATCTGCATGAGCGTGTGTGAGAGGGGGAGGTGAGGGATGTGCAGGCAGACAGACAAGGAGATGCCATGGAAAGTGATGGGTCAGGGGCGAAGTGGTGTTTCAGCTGATCCAGTGAGCACCAACAGATGAGTTCATTGTTCATCAGGCTGAGATTCAGAACTTTTGTCATCACTGTAGCTGTAACTTTCCAGGCTACACTGCACCAGACCACCTCAGGGGGAGGATGCTCAGCCCCAGGAGGCAGCTGGGCAGGCATCAAAAACTGTCTTGGGTTGGTGAACGTTGTGTTTTTCCTTTGTGGGGGCTTCTGTTCCAGAATGTGGCCCCTCACCATGTGCTCTATCAACAATGAAGCACAGGTGGTCAGCCTGAAGAACTGAACTGCTCCTAAAGGTGCTGCACTGGTTAATTTTTCACCTTGATTTGCCTTTTGTTTTTGTACAGCTGGACAACCCTGATGAGCAAGCAGCGCAGATCAGACGCGAATTAGATGGACGTCTCCAAATGGCAGAACAAATTGCCAAGGTAAAAAAAAAGTCTACTGTTATTAATAACCTCTTCATTTAGAAGTGTCCAAGGAGTTTGGTGCAGCCCCCAGGTCCTGTCATTCTCTTACGAGTTTCTTCTCACAATAATTACCAGTTAAAAATTATTAGCTGGAAACAAGACAAGATGAAGCTGTTGTGATGTGCATTTCTTGGAATGTCCTGATGAGCTGGGACAGTTTAGGTTCCTGAAAAATGCCTTGTGAATCCTCAGAGGTCACATTTCTATCCTAGACAATAAGGTGGATGATGGCATGTAAAAAAAGGACCCAGGAATTGTCCTAATGGGATTTGTGGTGTTTGCTGGGCTGATGGGAGCCACAATTTCCTGCCTGTAGGTAAATGCTACCTCAGTAAAGGTCCTTCAGATGTATTGTCCGAAACAAGTTCACACTGTGCATGAGAGCAGTCAGGCCAGCATTGTCCCCTGCAGACATCGCTGCTGTATGGAGCAGCAGGCACAGGACCTCCAATCAGCTTTGGTAACCAAGCACTCAGCAAATCTCCCTAGAGACCCTTCTGTAAGGAGCTGTCTCCCTAGGAGCAAATCACACCCTCACACAGTGTAGATTTACGTGGCCTCCAGTGGATCATAGATGATGGAGAGGATCCTGTTGACATCAGTATGGCCAGGTTTTATCCTTGCCTCTAATCAGATGCTCTGAGTCACTGATAAAGCCCTTAATGGGGCTGAAGTCATTGGGAATGATCTATGTGGCTGTTCTTGATAATCAAGAAACCATTACTACAAGTCAAAAAAACCCATCTAATCAGAGAGACAAGCTCAGTCTAGGGGCCTGCCTTTCAGCAGCAGTCCTCCCAGCACTGAGCTGGGCCCAAATTAGGATTTTTTATGAGAAAGGTGATATCAGAGCTGTTTGCAACCACAGTGATATGCCTCGGTGTGAAAAGCAGAGTATATTGATTTATAGTCAGGAGTTAACAATGGTGCTGGTGGACCCTGCACAGCTTCTCCTCTCCAACACCTCTGTTAAACATCTGCTGCTGTTTTGTCTTTGGGGACACAGGCTCTGGCTTTCCCCACTTCACTGATAAAATTAGTGAGATGGCCAAGGACCACGTGGCCAATCAATGGTGCAGCAAAACAGCAAACTGACTGCAGCTCTTTTGTTCAGCATTTGGCCCTTTGCCACTTTATCCTTGTCAAGAAAACATACCGTATTTATTTGCAGTGAAATGTAAGCCCCTGCACTGAGCGTGGCTGCTCTGGTTCTGAGATGGGTAGCCAGGCCCTGGGTGCCAGAAAAAGATTGCCTGGTTTTGTTATTTCATTTTCTCTTTATGGCATGTAGAACAACAATATGCATGATTCAGTAGCAGCCAGCAGAAGCTGCAGCTTCATGAATTATTTTTTGCAAATGAGAATTTGCCATTTCCATTCTTCCCCCAAGGATGCTGAAAACAAACCGTGACACTGCTGGCTGTCCAAGAGAGAGTCAGGGGGAAACTCCTCAACATAACTTGACATATCCCTGTGCAGAATTCAACCTTCAAAATACAACTGTGCAGCTTGGAGGGTGGTTTAGAGTAAAAGGGACTTACCTGTGTTCCAGTTGGCAGCTATGGATATTTAATCTCCGTTACTGCTGCAGGCCTTCTCTCCAGAATGTCAGGTCCCGCCAGCATCTGCCTGCAAGAATCCTTTTCTGTATCCTCCTTTCTGGGCAAGGCTGCTTTCCCTGTAACAGAGGGCAGGTTCACAATTCAGCTCAGTGAAAGGATAGCACTTCCATTTTTATCTCCAATTTGCAGCTTTTAATACAGATTTGCTGCACAGGGAGGCTTACAGTGCTTGTGAAACCAGCCCTGAGGTGGCTGTCTTGGAGATTCCATGCTCAAGGCAAATTAATGCCTCGTTAATAAATTAAGAAAGTCACACTAGGACATTTGCACTTCAGAGGCAGCAAAGGCTGTGGAGTCTTAGGGGACCAGTGGCTCTGCAAGGCTTCTGACCTGTTGTGTGACCTTGAACAAGTCACTGTGCGTGCCAGCTTTCCTGCCTCTGGATACCAGGACACAGCTCTGGGTCTTTTTGCCTTCCTGTGTGCCCAGGAGAGTGCAGCTCAGTGCAGCACTAGGGCAGTACTAGGCAAGGTCCCCCACTGAGCCTGGCTCCCTCAAAGCACATCAGCCCAGCCTTGGAGCCAGGAGGCTTGAGGATCATGCTCAAAGTCAAGCACATATTTTAAAGCTGAATCTGGACAGGCTTTTCAGACTGCACGTTGTACTTTTCCAGCAGCTAAACAGAGCAGCATTACAGCTGAGAGCTTAGTGATGCCAAGGCAGACATATATTTTTCTCTGCAGTAGCAAGTGCTCTGCTGTCCTCTGGTGCCTCTTCCCCCACCCAGTCACCTGGCCTCAAGGACAAGGAGGAGCATGTGTAGGGGCAACTAAATGAGACCTTGTGATGACACTAGAGTGATACGTCTGTCTGGGGCTGGATCCACTCTGCTCCAGCCTCCTGGACAGGTCATTCCTGAGTATCTTAACTCTGCCTCTCTCCATGCTTGTCCCTGTTCCTGATCCTCTCTCTGCTCCCACTACATGGGGAAGTGACTAATGCCCTTTCTTGCTGTTGTCTGCATCTCTTGATAGTGTCTTACTCCAGACTTCCCCCAGCTTTATCTCCAGTCTGATGAGTGACTTGAGACCACACCTACATCCCTGCATTTCCAACAGCAGTTATATAGTCCCAGTTAAACTGTTATGCATCACTTCAGACTACATTTTTAGCCTTCAAACGAGAAGTTGCTGGTGGCACACAGTGAAATGTCTCGGTCCTTGCTGCACTTCTGAAGAGGTTTGTGAAGGCAATGCCAAAATTGCAGTCCCTGGAGAGATGGATGGCAGCAGGGT
The DNA here is from genome assembly GCA_013397115.1 of Edolisoma coerulescens. NCBI lineage: Eukaryota > Metazoa > Chordata > Aves > Passeriformes > Campephagidae > Edolisoma > Edolisoma coerulescens. The sequence goes on along the minus strand of VWZW01006017.1, from coordinate 489,242 downwards.
AAAAAAGCAATAATGTCTGAACATCATTGCTTCAGCAGTAGTTCTCAAAATCTACAAAACAGTTGCCTTTTTTTTTTTCTAGAGGTGACTTGCAACTTATATAATGCACAGACAATACAGCAGGCTGATTAGGTAGTTTATCTTACGTCAGGTCTAATTTTCATGAGGGAATTGCTTCCCAAGATTGAGGCTGGGAACAGGTGACTGTACTTTAACTGCTTGGTGTGAGTGCTGCTGTGAGCGCTGCTTGTAGTGGATAAGCTATTGAGGACTGATGCAAAAACTAGTGCAGAGGAGAACTTTTTCAGCAGCCTGATGACAGTCTTCTAGAAGAAACATGACCTTGTTTTCTTTTCTAGCATACATTTTACAAATGGCTTTTTGCAATGTTGTGAATTGCCACCAAGATTCTTTGCACATCAGCCTTGTGTTCCCTGGCTGTAGATGCTGACTCACTGTCTTACGCCTTGCACAGTGTCTCGTAACCCACTGAGAGACATTCGAATCCTGAGCAGATTCAGGCCATGGGAAGAGTTGTCAGGCGATACAGGGCTCAGGCTGGTGATGGGCAGCAGTTCAAAGCTGAGAACATGCATTGGGGAACATCATATTTTGCTCTCACTGATACCTTTGGTTTTAGAGTTTAAATTTCCTGTTGACAGCAAGCAGCACTGGAGGGTATCACAGTGAAAGGTTGTCTTCTTGGGGGCAGGCTTAGGCTTTGGCAAGTAGTGGAAAGGATGTTTTACCCATTCTTCCAGTTAGGACCAAACATTCCTACCCACACATGGCTGATTTTCCCTCTTTGGGCTCCTTTCTCACATCTAGAAACCTGATGGAGCAGCCACTCAGAAGTGTTTTAAAAAGAGCTGGCACAATTGGAAGACTGGAAAACAAATTTCTTACTGTTAGCATCCTCTGAATCTTTAGTAAGTTGCTGTTGGTCACAAAGTTCAGTTGAGATCTGGCCTGGAGTGTTTGTAATTGAAAATACATCCATAGGAAAAAGTCCATTTGCAGATAGAAAAGTCAGTGAAATGCAAGTGCATGCAAGATACAGGAAAGTTGGACAAGTACCAAGTAGTAATGCTATGAAAAACTAGCAATAATGCTTCTACATTACCCAGGGGGAGAAGCTGTAATTTGTCATCTGGTTTGCAAGGGTTTCCTGCTCACAAACCTCTGCAGATGCTCCTGGAGATTCTCCCACTGCAACAAGTGGTTGTTGATTGTCACAAACATTCATTCTGTTGTGTTTGTTCCCAAACCCAAGGAGCGCAAGTTTCCCAAGTTTGTGTCCAAAGAAATGGAGAACATGTACATTGAGGAGCTGAAGTCATCTGTCAATCTCCTGATGGCGAACTTGGAGAGTATGCCTGTGTCTAAAGGAGGCTCTGAGTTCAAGCTGCAGAAGCTGAAACGTAGCCACAACACCTCAATAATTGACATGGGAGAGGAAAACGAGAACCAGCTTTCCAAGTCAGATGTCGTGTTGTCATTCTCCCTGGAGGTAAGCTACATGCACACAACAGTGTGCAGAGTTCATGGGAGTAAAAGCATAGCAGCCAACTTCTTCTCAGTTCAAATTTAGGTTAGGTGGAGACAGGTGAGTAGAAATCACTCTCTGTTTACTGGAAGCTTTGCCTGTGATTAAACACCGTGTCCACTCTGGTGTCTCACCACCTTGTTGGAACAATCTGTGTGATATGCACTGTCTGGCATTTCCCGATGATGTATATCAAATGGCTCAGAAATCTGCATCATTAACTGACATCTTCATGCAGTTTGTTACTGAGTGTAGCTCAGTAACCCTGAGCCTGTATTGTCTCTCAACCAGTACAGTAATGCAGCACTGTAAATATCAGCATGTTTAACTATTGGCAGCTAGAGGTGTTGCTGTATTTCCCTGCAAGAATTGCTTCCTCTCTGAAGAATTGTTGCTGGGGTTTGAATTCACCCAACAGATTGGTGTGCAGTTTGTGTGGAAATACTACGCTGTGCTGGGTTGGTCTTTGCTCTCGGTTGCCCACTGACTTTCTGCTCAGCGCTCTGTCGAGCAGTTTGTCTGTGCAGCCCAGGGGAAGGCAGGGTGCTCCTGCTGCCTCTGACACAGGCTGCCTCAGTCCTGGAACAGTGTTACTCAGTAGACGTTTTCAGCCAACTCAGTTGTTTTGTGCAAACACGTGTGTGGTCTATTTGGGGGCATATTTACTTTGAGGAGTCATCAGCTCACCTGTACAGAGTTGTTGTTGTCTGTCAATGAGTGGGTTTATGTTACCTTGTCAGAATAACTACCAGGATGGAGTCAAAAATGTAGGATGCAGAAAAATCAGAATATTCTATTTTTGTGTAGTTTCCTGTTTATTTCTCTTCCTAAGGGGTCTCTTGTTATACATATCATGCTAATGCAAAACTTAACAACCCTGGTTGTCCAGTCTCCGAATTTAACTCATTAAGTGTCTGAAACCATCTTTATAGTATTCAGTTCAGTCTTATTTAAAACTAGGGCTGTGAAACCAGAGATGGTGCCTTTAAGAGCAGCATCAAATAAGCCTGACTTCCAAGCATTCCCAAATAGAGGAGCAGGNCCCCCATTGCAGAAGCTGTGCAGTGTGTACAGCTGTGTTTGAAGGGACACCCTTACAGCGGGTTGTCACAAATGCGTTGCTCCAGCTGAACCCCATCTGGTGGGAAGTCAAAGCCCGGTGAAGCACTGACTTCAGGACCTGGCAGGTCTGGGCACTGCTCAGTGCACAAAAGTCCTGCTGCAAGAAAGCTTTTATCAAAAATGTGCACTCATCAGAGGGTTTGTGAAGCTCTGTGTGCCAGGGAGAGGATCCTCAGTTCCAGACAGATCAGAAGACCTGAGGAGAGGAATTTTAAACCCCTGTGTATATACTGCATAGATAGCTGTAATAAAACATGAACAGAAACTCCCACAGTGCTTATTGTAGGAATGTTTAAGGTGTGTGGTTAATGAGATTAATCACCTTTAAAAAAAGAAAAAAGATTAATAACCTGCAAGGAACTTAGGTGGTGATTTCTTAATAAGAAAGATTTTCTATAAGCAAGATGAAGAAAGATTTTTTTATTTTTTAACCACAGCTGTAGAGTGACAGGACAAGGGGCACCAGTTTTAAACTGGAAGAAGGTAGATCTAGATTGAGTATAAGAAAGAAAATGTTTCTGATGAGGGTGGTAGGACACTAGAACCGCGAACAACTGGGACATAGGTGTTTCATCTTTGGCATTTTTGAAGGTCAGGTTGGATGGGGCTCTGAGCAACCTGATCTACTGAAAGATATCCCTGCCACAATCCCTGGGGATTGGACCAGATGATCTTCAAATGTCAACCCCAAACCATTCTATGATTAATATGGAAAATATGCTTTTGGCACAAGCTGAGTAGTTGTGTGCTTTTTTTTTTCTGGATTTCACATATTAAGGCACTTCTAGATGGGGCAGGACCATGTCTGTGAGCCCAATCTCCTGAAGCTTGGTATAGCCCTGGACACCCAAAGGTTTCAGTGAGCCAATGTGCTGGCTGCCACGGTCCCCTCTCAGCCTGGGAACTGCCACCATCCCTGCCCACTTGCCACCGTGAACATCCGGCAGCACATGAAGGACCCCAGCACTGGCTGAACCTGTGGGTTCAGCAGCCACAGCAAGGTCTGAAGGAAGCTGCTCCTCTTACATTTCTCCTTCTCTGCCTGCAGGTTGTCATCATGGAGGTGCAGGGTCTGAAGTCGCTGGCCCCCAACCGCATTGTGTACTGCACCATGGAAGTTGAAGGTGGGGAGAAACTGCAGACGGACCAGGCTGAAGCCTCAAAGCCAACGTAAGCTTTGCTTTGCTCTTTGGTCTCTCCACCATGCTCTCCTCTGCCCCATCTCTGCCCTGCCAAGTCACTGCAGATAGCTCTGGCTCCTGCATGGTGAGGGCAGAGGGGACTCTCAGAAGTAGAGGAGAAACATGGCCTTCCACACATGCAGAGTGTTGTCCTGCAGCTTCAAATGGCATATAAGCCCTGACTGAGGGAAAAAAAGTGTTAATGAGAGGCTTATGTCTTGTGTAGCCATAGAGAGATAAATTTGTGCCTATAAGTAAGTGCTTTACTAAATAGGGATAGTGTTAAGCATGTGCTTAGATAAGTATTTGTCTGAGTGTCCATCTGAACTGGTGCCATCAGGTATAGGTACATTATCTTGTCCTCACTGTCAGGGTTTTGGCAGTCCTACGAGAAAGGGAGCAGCAGGCAGGGACACAGTCTGGCAGCCACAGCTAGAGGTGGAAGAGAGGAGCTGGGAAGAGCTTCAAGTGACTCAGTTAAAGCTTTATTTGAGGCCTCTCTGGCCCAGTCCCATTCAAGTGCAGAGTCCTGTTCTGTCCTTTTTGACCTCATCCCCAAATCCCCACTTTTGACCCCATACTTGGCTTTCTTTTGTTTTACATGGATGTTGTTAAGCACCTACCAGTAGTGATTGGTCTTTGTTATTTGGAAGGAGAAAATGATGAATGGCTTATTTCATTTCCAGTTTGTGGGATTAGTTAACTTGAAACACTATGGATTTGAGACAATTTTTCTCTGGATGACTGCATAGATTTCAGACTTAAATTCTCAATGCGCTTCCTCACAGCGGAGAATTGCTAAGGTGGGATGAAGCCTCCTCCAGGAGTAGGGAGCAGTGCTATTGTGCTGATATCCCATTCCCAGTGGCCAGTCCTCGGTGGTGTTTTGCCAGAAACTTCCCAAGCTCATGGAAGGAAATCCAGAACCACCTGGCTGCAGGACATGGTGTTATGATCCGGTTTAAACCCAGAAGAGCAAATAAAACCAAGTCTCTGAGCATAAACCAGAAGGAACTTTGAAGGTTCAAAATATTCCCAAAAATGAGATTAAAACCAAACAAGGTTAGATGTTGGTGCCAAATAATTGATGTATTTTATTTAATAGTAAATGAGGCAAAGAGAAAGAAAGAGCAAAGAAAGAAAGAAATAAAAAAAGAAGTGTGCGTGGGGGGTGGGGGGACAGAGAGAGGTGACAGGGGTTAAGTGGAGGCATATCACCCATCCAGGGGTCCCAATGATGTCTCGTTGCTCCCCTCCATCTGGTCTTCTTGGTGGTGAGGGTCCCCCGTCACCACTGCCACTCCACGCGGCCACATGCCGCCACACGCTGCCACTCGCTGCCGCACGCCCAAGAGTATAGAATCCCGTGGATTAATATATGCTTTGGGTAGGTGGGAACGCCCATGCAACACTGAGGGTCTGTTACATCATCTCTGCTGCTCTGGTGCAGGGTCTGGAGACCCTTTGGGGAGGGCCTTTGATGGGCCATGTCACCCCCTTCTGCTGCGGATAAGCTTTCCCCCCCGCCGGGGTGAAGGACCCCTTAGCTGAGCTGGTCTGCACATCGGAGGATGGGCAGTCACTGCGCCTCTCACCAGAGGCTTTTCCAGCACACACCCAAAGCCCCTCTCCCCCCACCCTTTGCTTTGAGGGTCTGTGTGAGCCTGGCAGCTGATAGCCCTGGGGCTGTGGTCTCCACTTTGGAGGTGTTAAGCTTATGCTTTGTGAATGTCCCCAGCCCTGAGTAGTTGCTTTATCTTATCTTCATCAGCGAGCTGGTCCAGGGCCTCTCAGAGCCCCATTCAGGGTTCAGTAGTCTTCTCTGCAGCTTTTGTAATACAGTTTTAAAAGTACTTCATGAAAATGTTTAAGTCATAAACTATAATACTTCAGTCTCTGACACATGGGAGTGCACAAGCACTGCAGGCAGCTCAGGAGCAGTGGATGGAGGCAGGACAGAGCAGAGCCAAGGACAGGCTGCCTTCCCTCTGTCACTGTCCTCTCACAGTGGCACAGAAATTGCTGGTGCCTCATGCCCTGCGCTGCACCAGAGCAGTAGGAATCTGCAGTAAGCGGTTCAAAAACAATATTCCCAATCAGGGAAAGTGCTGCTGCTTGACTTACTTTTCAAATTGCTTTGAAATCTTTAAAGAAGGAAGGAAGAGAGCTGTGCTTGGAGCAAAATTTCCATGAGAACCTACAATTGTCACTATTTTAGGCATTCTTATGCTTCAGTGGAGAAAGTTGGGCTTTATTTAGTGGAAATTACTACTATTCATACTGAAAAAGCACACTTCTCCTGGGTTGCATGTATTTGTTTAGATTGGTCTGTTCATTCCACTTTTGCTCAAAGGGTCTGCCTTTCCATACACAGGTCTTCTTACTGCAAGATGTTGGACCATTTCTATGAGAATTGCTTTGAAAATAAGACCTGCAGGAGTGAACTCTTTATTTGAGTGGGTCTTTTTATTATAATTAAATGTACAGTATCTGGGCATGAAGCCATCAGCCCTCAAGAAAATGCAGCCAACATTGAGTGCTGCAGTGTGATAAAAGTTATGCAAGTCCATCACACTCATGCTCTCTCTGCACTGGCTTCCTGTAGAGGTGTGATCCAGGCCTAAAGTCATATGGATTGCTCCAGCATTTGGGCTAATACCTATGGAAATGCCTTAGGAGGGGAGTAGGTTTGACAGTTGTATTCCTAGAGGGTCCTAGGACCTTTTCATTCCAGAACCAAAGACGAGCCAAACTGAGGCTCTAGAATAACCTTCACAGACACCAGAGGGCAACCCCAAAAAGCTTGTCCTTTTTTCCTCTCTGCATTAAGAGTTGTTTCTTTCACCTTGCTTCCTCTCCCAAGCACAGCAGCACAGACAGAGGAGACCAAAGCCCTGTGAAAGCAATTTACTGTAGCTAAGTTCTCCTCTTGAGAGGGAAAGAGAGAATGAACCAGGTGTGACATGTTTGTCATCTTGCTTAATACAACACTTGAGGGGCCTCTGGTACTCTGGTGATGAGGGCAGTGATAAAAACAGTTCAGAGAAGTTTTTGGTGCATTTTTGAGCAGTGCTGCCTTAGAAACAAAAGATTTATGGCTGGGCAAAACAGCCTTCTGAGGTGTTAGTTTAGATGCTGACATCAGTCTCACTGAGGTAATTTACACCATGTTTGCTTCTGTACTTTTTGTAATAAGCAAACCACCCCTAAAGAAAGGAAGCAGCTCAGTGAAGGCATGAGGGACTGCTCGCTGCCCAGGATCCCAGGATTTGTGTGCTTTGGCAGAGGATGCTGCCTGGCCTGGGGGTGAGGAACACTTGGGGATTTTGAGCCTCAGCACTATGAAACTGTAAGCACTGAAGCAAGTTACCTCTGTACATCCCAGAAGTTTTATATCTCAGAGGCTCAAAAAATGTGGGTTAAGCACCCGTGCTCAGAATATGCAGTGAATGCAGTTCTGGAAACAGGCAGCATTTTTAAACTGCCAGCCTTGAAACTGAAATTCAGTTTTGCCATTGTCTGGAAGCTCTACAGGCTACGAAAGACTAAATTTCTCATAAGCATCAGGGGAGAAAAATTACATTTGAACAGTAAGATTCACTTCACTTTTTTATGACAGCCCTGTGTCCTGGCGTGGAGAGTGTTACGGGGCCACTCAACCTTGTACGACATCTTTTCACCTAACTCGTGGAATTGTTCACTATATTCTCATGTGTCTTTGAAATGTCAGCCCTCAGCTAGAGCACCCAAGTCACAGCACACTGGTGATGGTGGCTGCTCTTCAGCTCAATGCCATACAGGGGTTCCAGCCTAGGTTCCACATCCCTAATGGCAAAAGGCAATTCGCCAGTCAGGGAAGGATTTCCAAAAGCACTGGTCTAGGTCTATGAGAGATTTTTCTTTCATCTTTCTGGTGCAAAACCAGCAGTTTTTGAGAAGAAAGCATCTTAGTGACTTTGGAGCTTGAATCCTGTTTGCAGATCTTGAGAGAGGCAGGGCAGCAGGAGGGTTAGCAGCCACACATACCAAGTGATCAGATGAGTTGTGTGCAAGGAGTGTGGTTTTTTGGGACAACAGTAAATATTTGCCTTCTATTTCTTCTCAGGTTTCATGTTGGATTCCTGACATTTTAAGCCCAATCCCTTCATATGAGGATTATCTGCCTCAGCACATATGCAGGGGATAGCACACTTCTAGAGAAAGCCAGACCTGAAATAGCAAGGTTCATTTCAGATCAGGCTTGCAGTGTTTTATTAGTAGTGTTTTTAATAAGTTGTATGAGAAAAAGCTTTTGTGTATTATGCCCTAACATGTAGATGCATCTAAAAGATATCCCAAATCCCAGTGTGAGAAGGATTTTACTGCATTTCGTGCTGGAACTGTATTCTTGCAGATGGTTGTGGGGTTTATACCCCTCTCTCTCTTCCCTGCATACCCGCCTGTGGTCTGTCCTCCACATGTCTCCAAAATGCCCTTCCAGGAGCTGTGTTAATAGTGCTGCTGTTTGTGCAGCCTGGGAACAGGGTTGTCAAGGGGTTTGGGAATAGCACAGAAGATCCAGTCACAACCCCCTTGTCCTAAAGTCTCTAGAGAAGCTGCTGGATATATTTAAACAGTGACCTGTGCTTGTGGCAGTGCTCATGGTCAGCATTTTACATCACCTTTCTCTGATATGAGCAGAACAAAAGAAAAGAGACCCAAACAACAGCAAGGACCTATATGCCTTGTGAATAAATGCTGTAGATTCACCTGGACTTAGTTTGGCACCCAGCTTAGTCTCATTCTCCTCTCTCTCACAGTAGTGAAAATTGGGTGTTCCTGCATTGAACTGAGCTGAACCATTTGGGGTAGAAGCAGTAAATACTGGTGGGGGAAGAATCTGGCCAACCTTTCCGTGTGTTTGACATGCCAAGAAGGGACAGGGGTATGGGCTGCTGCTCTGAAAGTGTTTTCATTTTGAGGTTATATATCCTCCTTGCAGAGCAGTCTCTTCAGTCCTAGTGCAACGGTTGTGCAGTAGCTCAGAGAATGAGAAGTAAGGATGAAGCTTGTTGTTTTCTGAAAGAGGAAAGACCACTCTTCATTGCTTGGGATTTTTTCCATGTAGTTTTCTTCAGCATGTACTATAGGGCAGCGCTGGAGAAAGGACACTCAGTGGGTCTCATCTGACTCCATGCCACATCGTATGTTTGTCATGACCAAGGGCTTGAGCCTTGTGCCCTTTCCAGAAATTCACTCTTGATAAAGTAATGTCTTTGGTAAACTTCTAAACCTCTCCCATCTCCTTTCCCTTAGCCACCTCCCTAGGAGATGGTTTTATCTTTGTGCTTGCTCTGATGCTGCTCCTTGATTTGTTCCAAGGTGCTCTGACAGCTCTGCTGCTTATCTCTGCTGCAACAGACTGCCCTTGTTAAGATCCTTGCACCAAACCTCCAAACTTATCACTCAGCCAGAGTTTTTGTTTCAGATTGGTGTGCCACATCCGTCAGAGCCCACTGCCTGACCATGAAGAGGGACAGGACCTGCACAGCATCCTTCCTCAGTGCTGTTCAGTCACCTTCTCCTTCTGGGAGATAGGCACTGAGCAGCAAAGAGAAAAGCCCTGTGGGAAGGGAGGCTGGCAAGTGGGGATGCTTTCTCTGTCTGCAGAAGGGGAAAACCCGGTCTTTTCATTCAGGAATCCCCTGCCTCAGGCCCTGGAGTTTGAAGTGATGCCCGGTGGCTTTGCACAGAGAGGAGTGTGATAGGAGTATTCTGTCATCATCAGTGTTTTGCTGCCACAGTTTGTTGGGAGGTGCCATGAACACTCCCCTCTGGTAAAATGAGAAAAGTCCTTCTGAGATGCATGAATTCCAAATGAATATTCTATATTCCATATAACTGATTTGACTCTGCTAAACTAAAGGGGTTTATGTCAATGTGAGTGAGAGTAGAGTTTAATTTTTGTTGTGCATCCCTCCGTACAATGGAGGCAACAATGGTCGTGTTGTTGCCAGGCCTGGTACGTCTCTTCCATACATGGCAAAGCTCAGGCACAGGTCCTGTGTGACTACACAGTTTTAAACAAACATTCATATTTCGGTTTGCATGCTTAGCAAAATTCATGATGCTGTGTAAGCAAAATTCATGATGCTGGGTAAAAAACAAAGCAAAAGGAAATTTTAGGAAATAGCTGCTTTTTCTTGCTTTTTTTTCTCCTCCTCACTCTTCTAATTGGCTTCAGCATTAAATATAAGCTGTCTTAATTAACCACACTGATTGGATTGCCTTTCCAGTCACATGACTTTATTTCACAGCTGTGCAGATGTTTGCCGCTCTTTCTCCTTAGGAAACATCTGGGAGCCTTAGGAATGTGTTAAAGCAGGTCACTGGGTACAGCAAAATCAGACAGCATTGCTTGTGAGGTACAGTCTTTGTTCCCGGGGTGAGGCTTGGAGCAGAGGGTCAGTCTGCCCCAAGGCATCTGTTGGGGAAATGTCTTCCAAGAGAGGTCTCTGTGAGCATGGCGCAGTTGCCTTGAGTCCATGATGCTGCTGGGCTAAGAGGTTACAATGACAGGGACAGGGACTTCAGGGCAGTTGCTTTTAGCCCCTGTGTCTAAGGCTGAAGGGTACAAAGTGGTGTCCAAATCCCTGACACAAGTATTCTTCACTTAACAGCTATTTAGCATGCCTAGGAGACAGTTTTCTGATGAGATTGTGCATGACTTTGCACCTGAAGGGTTCTGCTGTTAGCTTGGTTTGACCTGCTCTTCAAATCCCCTTTTGTGTGACAGTATTTCCATAATGCTTCTGAGATTTATGCTGTGACATTCCCATTTCTGAAAGTGGAGGCTGTGGACAAGTCATTAAGCACAGCAAAAAATGCACTAAAAAGTTATTACCCAAGCGCAGGCATGTGATCTGTTATGGGAAGTCTTCATGCAAGTGATTTACTACCCTTTTTAATTAGGGATTCAGAACCTTTTCTGATGCTCCTTCATAGCTGTTCTGCAGGATTGGTTCTTACCCAGCTCAGCCACTGTGGGACAAAAATTCTGCTTTAGATTAAGCAGCTGAGTTTTCCTCCAGAATAAAGGCAAGATCCCTTACCCTGAGTGTCACTCCGACAGCCACAATGCTGTGGAGGAGCCTCCTGGACAGCTGTGGAATACTCTGCTGGGACTGTGGATGGTGATCCCAGGTGGGGCCCTGTTCCCAAAGGTCTCACATGCAGTCCCTGCTGTCCTGTACTACACTGTTACATTAGAAGCTGTGTTGAAGAATAATGAAGGCTTGTTTCTTTACACATACCCCTTTTACTTGGTTTCTTCCAGTATCAAGTAAGTGCAAGCTCTGACTGTGTTTTCCCTGACTTTTAGAACACACATAGCATTGCTTTCACATGCATTCTCTGGTGTCTAGTAAGGGTTGAGCTCATGCACCTTCTCTTTCACAGATGAATGTCTTGCTTTTCTTGCCAGCTGTCTAATTTCTTGAGTGCTCCTATGCACTTGGGAATTTTGTATTCCTGTGATAGCACATACATTCAAATTTAAGTTTTCCAGAAGGCGTGATGATGCCCAAGGCGATTTTCATTGACACCCGTCTGCTTCATCATTCCTATGCTTGCAGCCTTAAGATGGGGATAGGAAAAACCAAAAGGACATTGAAATGAGATTGAGATTCAGTGATCTGAAACAGTGCTTAATTAAGAGGAGGACTGCAAAATGCAAGTTCTGGGATATGTTCAATCATGCTGTTTATTGCTCGTAGTGGGTGTTCTAAAAAAAAAATTAAGCCATGCCTTAGTGTAAGTTCTGCACATTTGCCAAGGGAAAGGCGGGGGATGAGACATGTGAAAGGGCCCAGTTGTTGGTTTATTTATTAAGTGCTGTGTACAAGTAGTGCACATTATTATTTAATGAGGGGCACTGCTATTGCAAAGCAGTGTAGGGAGATAGAGAACATGCTTTAAAGAATTGGTACTGTGCCTGCTCCTGTCTGGACAAAGCTCTGGAATGGTGAAATGAGAAGAACAACCTTGATAGTGATTTTTCAACATTTTAGGTGTCCTTTCTGTGAAATGAAGGTAGAGTGACTGGCTTTGTGAATGTGCTGCATCTCCCAGCAAACCATAGAACTAAGTGTAAAAGCACTTAAAGGGAGCAATGTACTGTTGTCACTACGTGGACAAGGAGGACAAGGCATGCTCATAGAGAGAGGAGCTTGGGGATGGCTGGGTGGGCATCACCTGCTGGAATTGTCCACTCATCCCCACTGACCCAGGAGATGCTAGTGTGACTTTGCTTCTAGCTGTCAGAAGTTAGGCAAGGCGAACCCAGGTGTCTGGCTGGATTTGGGCTTCCTGTCCTGGATCCCGGCTTAGAAAAATACAGGACAGCAAAAATGTGAGTGGTGTTAAAACAAGAGATGGTCTCACACTTCTTGTTCCTCCTTTTAGCTCATTTAGAAAGGGTACCTTGTGTTGTTTTCTGCTGTTTACATTTAGAAAATATTTCACTGCTCTCTACTAAGTTTTATAAAGGAGGGTCTAGACTATGCTGGCACAAACCGGTAACCTATATTTTCAGGCAGAGGATTTCTGTCTCCTTTTCCATGGTCTGTGCTTGTGAGATACTAAGTTTCTGTAAATCTGGCAGGGTATGGCTTTATTAAGTCCAAAATCATGACCAGGCCTTAACCAACAGCAGTTCTCTGCAGCTGTGTTTTCTTCCAGGGTGACACGATTTGATAGAACTGATTAACCATATTTGAATTTAATCATTCTGTGAAGTGAGCAGCTCTGTGGCTGGTTCAATGGAGCATCTTTGGCCAAAAGAAACTTTGATTAGCGTGTGTGTGGCATTGAAGTCACCCTATTCAAGAAGTGGTCACAGCCACAGACAGTAAATGCACACAGGCACTTAATGAATGAAACTGTAAACTCATGCTGTATCCAAAGCAGATACACTGATGGAGCACATACAGTAGGCAACCCTTGTAAAAGCAGTTTTTCTTTCATTTCAGACCTCCCAGTGAAACAGTGCTGGGCTTTCATTTCCATTTCCTCCTGCTGAGTTTTTCCTCTTCTAATTGTGATAGTATTAAGCAAGAGCTCAGGGCATTTGAAAAGCAGTCATCATTTAAATAATGGAAAGTAATCATGCAACTTTTTTTTTTTTTCCTTTCCTGTTAATACCCAAAAAATTGTGGTGAATAGCACTGCCACAATTTTGCACCCAAACCAGCTGAGGGATTTCTGCAGCAGAGTCCAGCCCAGGGTGCAGCAGTCTGGGAGGGGTGTGTGGTCCTGGGCTGGGTGCAGGCATGGCAGAGGGACATCTCTGGGGCAGGAATGCCATCTCGTGGCCATAAATAGCTATTATGTGATTAAATCCACCTCTCATCCCTTTTTCCTTCCTCATGACACTTCCTCAGTGTATCAGTCATTCTCAGGAAACACAAATCAAGCTCTATTTTCTGCATATCAAAGATATCTCTTTTTGGGTTCCTAAAGCTGTGTGCTCGGCTTCAGCAGCTCCTCTTGGCTGTGGTGCCCTGTGCTGGCACTGGAATGGGATCCGTGGGGACTATGTGTGAGCCACAAGCAGAGCAAGAGAAGACCTTTGCAGGCTTTGCTTTGCTGCAGTCTCTGTCAGCTTTACCCTATTCCTTCTGCACCTTGCCCACTCAGGCACAGATGTGATGATCTCCGAGACATATTTCTCTCTCAGCCGGCAGCATAGTGCTGCCGTAGACAGTTTGAGGATGTGGGAGTTGCAGCTCCTGGAGGGAGAGAGGATCTGGTACTGCTGTCTGCATGATGTTAAGCAAGATGGTGTCTGCATGTGTGACACATACATTGTGTCTCAGAGCCGTGGAAACAGAAAACGAATAGACCATGAAATGCTGGAGGTATGAACACCTCCTTAGCTGCTGTAGAAGGAGCCCAGTCCTTAGCGATGCACTGTTTCTGCTCACCTTTTAAATAACACCATAGTGCTTTCTGCAGTGGTGTTTTTGGGTAAATAAACGCCCTTTTTGTAAGCAAAATATTTACCAGTGGTGCTCTATTTTAGCAGAGGGAGTGTTATATACTCGACAGGAATTAGGGTGCCATGGGAAATGATGGATTCACTCAGAGCACCCTTGGGTTATCCCATCAGAGCAGACATCAGTGCTCCATGCAGAGACATGGCCTTGCTTGGTGTTCCATGGCTCCAGGGAAGGCAGGTACAGCCACCTCTGCCAGCCAGTGCCTGCAGGAATGCTGACTTGTCAGCACCTGCACCGGAGCTGCATCAGTGAAAGCGGGTTTTAAATCATTGCAGAGTCTGTGCAGGAAGGTCTAGGAGGAATCAAATCTGTTTGTGCTGTCACTCCCACTTCAGCTCAGCTTATTCTGAGGGGATGGGACTGAAAGGCTGTTCTGGCAGCAGGAAAGGAGGGGAGGAAACAAATGTAAACAAAAATAGGCTGCGTTGTCAATCTGTGTCTGATGTCTTTGGTTATCCTGTTGTGAAGATGAGCAAACACATCAAAGTTTTACCGTGGGAGGAATCCCAGAGGAGGCTCAGCAGCCCTTGGGAATCAAGATGTATTACGCATGCAAACCATTCTCAATGCATTTCTACAGGCAGAATGGAGAGGTGCCTTTCTTAGCACCTGAATGCTAAGAAAGAGCGCAATGTATATGCATCTATATGTGTTCTTTGAGATTTTAATTTCAAATCTTTCTTGTGAACCTGCAGCAGTCACCTCCAGCACGCCTTTCTAGCAGTGGAAAGATAGGGGCCCTTTGTGTCAGGCATCATTTCATCTGCTTGCTGTCTCTAAATTGGGATGAGGCAAATTAAGGCCTAATTCTACTGACTTAATAAGATCTCTCCTTATTGCAATAGCAGGAGCCCAAAGCAGGTGACTGAGGCACATGTACATGGTAGTACAGTCCCCTAAATTTGTGGGTTTTCAACTGAGGTTTGTAGTCCTACTGCAATAAGTCACAAACCAGTTTGTAGCTGTTCCCAGCACAGCATCTCCAAACTGGCAGTTGTTTATGGCATTCTCCTGCTGAAACAGAGTTGTGTGTGGAGTTGTGTGTGCATCCCACAGATCTCCAGCTGTGTGACCCAGCCTGTGGGTTTTCTTGGAGTGCCTAAAAAAAGCCTGAATTCTTCTGTGCCTTTGGGTTTTTTCAAATCTGGAAGACACAAACGAAAAACCTATGATCCATCGCCATTACCCGCAAGAGCTGCAAAGAGTACATATTTTCCCAAAGGCTTTGTGATGCCCTGCTTCTGTTTATTATGGCTTTGTGACCCAGCTGGTGCCGGTGTGAGCACCTGCCTCTGCCATGTGTCATGGACACATCTGTGCTGCCACATCCCTGCCAGTTCAGTGCCTTACCAGCACGGCTCCCTTCAGGGAGCTGTCAGCTCTTCTAGCCTCTGCTTGTGAAGGGCTCACCATTGTCTAGTTTATGGTGTTCCTAGAAGTTCCCAAGCACTCTTTTCATTTTAAAAAATGGGTATTCTCATCACGGTGGGATTAATGCCATCCCTGCATCAGGTTTTGCTGTTGACCTGAGTAAGTCTGTGTGTGCTCAATTATAATGAACTACCACCTCTGTGTATGGGCAAGGAAGGTTCAGAAAGATCACTGATAATTGTGGTCATCGACCTCTTGTTCATGTTTTTGAATGGCTGGTATAGATAAAGCATTAGAGAATATAGTAAAAAACTTTCCTATGTGCTTCTTCATGTATAGTTAAACATACTGTTAAACATACTTTAAACCTGGTTATTTTCCTCCTCGCTTATGTCTCTAGAAATACGTAGAAAAGAAACACAGCTTAGTGTTACATTAGAGGAAAAGGTGCACTACTCCATCAGCTGCATGAAGGTAGGTTAGCTCAGTGCCTGGTGTGCTTCTGCTCTAACTCTGTTTTTCCCAGTGCTCAAGCATGGGCATACGTGATTTATGGCCCAAGATTTAACGGTCTCTTCTGGGAGGGGAGGAATGTGCTAGTGTAATAAAACCATCACTTGTTAGACAGGATTTCTGGAAGAACTGAATTGAGACTGTAGCATTTCAGTCTCCAGTGATGATGAAGTTGGATCTGAACTCTCCATCCTCAGAGCAGGATCCAGATCCAGCAGGGACCATGACTGGGCACCATGGTAAGCTGAGAAACCAAGGCTGGATTAAAAGCATCACACCACACAAGGTGAAGCAGTCACCAAGCCCAGGCAGTGTCTGTCAGGCTGCTGTCGGTGCTGCCCTCTTGATGAGCTTCCCTTCACCAGCCAGCTAACTTTGGAGACCAGGCTACAAGTACACCAGGACAGACAAAGACATGCCAGAAGTGAAGAGATGAGTGTTGTGAATGAAGAGAAGTGCATGAAGCACAATCCTCTCCACCAGCACTGCACAAGGGAAGGGAGGCAGCCAGACTGGCCAGTCATTGCATCCTCACCGGATCCCACTCTGACAGTAGAGGACAGCAAAGGAGGCTAAGCTGGCCCTGCAACTGTTGTCCCAAACATGGTTACATATATTAAAGGCCTTTCAGCTGGACCTCTGTGCCCTTGTACACAGCCAGCTGGCTGTGCAGGAGGGTGGGTGATGCGGCTGCTGGTTTTGGTGACCCTGCAGGGATGGAAGCAGCTGCCTGCCATGTCCTGCCTTCCCAAGCACGTGTTCCTGGCTTGGGATGGTCAGGCACTGCTGCTGAGCTCGTTAATTTGGGAAAACTATACTGAGCAAGTGGCTCAGTAAACTCCTGCAAATCTGGCCAACATGTAGGAATATTATTCTGCAAGACTTTTTTATTTAAGTGTTGAATTTATGGGAACAAGGCAGAAGGGCAGCATCTCCGGCGGAGGACATCTGTCCCAGGGTACTGCCATGTCCACTGAGCGTCATGCACACCTGGAGTGAGCTCACTGAGGGGACAGCATAGCTCTCCTTTAGTACACATTTTTACTTTAATTTCTGATTTTTTAATGTTTATTCTGTGCAAACTGGAGAGAGATAAAAGGTGTCCTCTGGGAATTTTGAAGCCCATGAGAACCGGACGTAGATGATATTTAAATGTCACCCCCACGGAAAGCACATGGCTCTGCAGCTGCTCCCCTGTTAGCCTGGTTAGCAGGTGTAGTGAGTTTGTTCACATCTTTTACTTTTTGTGAGATAAGAATTAGAAGAAGGGCAAAAGCAGGCCTAAACTTTTAAAGTATATACAGAAAGCTTTATTGATAGAACTAAAGAAGTCAGAATCAACTTTCAGAACATTTCTCCTCCCCCCACTTTTTCCTTCTTTTCCCACTGAGAATGTAAAGGGACAAAACTTGGGATGTCTCTCAGTCAGTTTACCACCTCAATAATAGTCTTTCTTCAGCACACTTAGGGAGAGGAGTCTCTTGCCAGCCATGGTGACTCTTCTACAAGAAACAGCTCTCTCATGGTTTCAATGTCACAGCGAATCAGCCGCCCGGGAATGGTTCTCTGCTCGCAGTGTGAAAAGTCCCTTCCCTCAGTTTACAGCTTCTCCCCCAACTGTTTTCGAGGGTTAAATTTTTAGCCAA
>VWZW01006017.1:343795-471627 GCA_013397115.1 Edolisoma coerulescens | reverse complement strand
GGGCCGGCCCGGCCGGAGCAGGGCCGTGCGGGCAGGGCCCGGCCCGGCCCCGCTGGGCCGCGCGGGCCGCTCGTCACTTGTGCGGGAGCCGGAAGCAAGAGAGAGTGCCGGGGGGTTTGCTTGTCCTTGAGCGGGGTATCCACAGAGGCGTACAAAACTTTTTAGTGGCTCATCAGAGTTGTCAATATTCAAATCAGCCAGCTTATTGGTTTTGTCGGGTCTGGAGGAAGCTGTCAGCAGCTCCTCACAAAAAAATCACTTCTGTAGCTGGTGGATTTCTCCTTAACTAGAAACCAAGCTATGCTAAACCGTGGCAGCAGGGCTGATTCATGGCCCAGCAATATAACCCAGTTGCACTTGTTCATTTTTTATAGAAATCACAGGCATCAGTGTTCTGGCTACGTCAAATTACAAGACCATTGATGGAAGAAGGGTGACTGTTTCAAATTAGGCAGGGGCTGAGCAGACTTGCTGGAAAACACAGTGTGTGAATGAAAGAATTTAATGAATTTTCCTAGGTATTAAATGTGTATGTTCACTTTTCGGAAGGTCATGGGTGCTAAAATTTCCTTTAGAGGAGCTTACATACTAGAGTTGAACAGAAATTACTAAAGCAGTGTCTCTGAAGGACAGCTGAGAAAATTGTATATTAAGTCACGTAAGTGGGATATTGTGAAGAAGAGCACCTGAGATCAGAGACCCTCCTGCCTGGTTTTATGTGATACATGAGTGCCAGTCAGGACGGGGATCCTTACAGGATTTTGCTCAAGCCTTATTCATATCCCAAATAGTATTTTCATCAAATATTTTAACATAGCAGTGCCACGGTGTTTGAATGTTTTTGTCTTAGTTAACGATTTGGTAATTTAACTTTATAATTGCTGTATCTGCATTTTAGAAGCCCTCAGCCCTCCAGTGAAAGATCAGTAAAGCACTGCACTTCCATAGGATGAAGATAGTTGTTTCTGCAGTGACCTTATGACAGGAAAGGGTAAGAGCTTGCTACGGCATTGACAGGAGGAGACTGGTCTTACAGGTTTTGGCCATAAGTTGGGAAAGGCTGGATAGCATCAGCCTGAAGGTTTTTCAGATCAGCAGTGTGAGACAGCTGAGAGCAGCTAGCTCTGAGCAGCCTGGCACCTGCATTGAGAATGGCATCACTGCCCCTCATATGCCAGTGAGGGCAGTGTCTGTGACAGCTCCCAAATGTTCCTGAAATCAGGCAGGTGAGCCCATCCTTCAAGTGCTCCATGAAGCTGTGGAGGTAATGGGAGACAAGAGCTGACCTTTGTTCCTTGTTGGCCACTCATACCCTCTTGATATGTGTCATTTTATGTTCCATTCAGGATGAAATGCCAGCACTTTAGGCTGTTCGGTCAGTAACTGTGATGGCACCTCTAGGTGAATCTGTAGACACAAAGTCTACAGTGATGATCTCCTTGCTTGTAAAAGGTAAAACAAAGGCCAGCATCTGTCAAGTTAGCACCTGGGGCATATCTCAACCTCTGGTACTTTGCAGCCAGAAGAGTTTAGCTGCTTATCCTAAGTTTGATGCCTGAGTAGAAACCCTGGAGACAAAAGCAGATCCTGGTGATAGCACTGGAACAAGACAGATTCCATAAATAGGGCGATGATTCTAGTAAATTCTCTATGCACAGCAGCGTTTCTTTATCAGTTCCAGACTTTGGGATGCACTGGGCAATAAGAAATGCTGATCTGAGGGGTTCAGGCAGGATTCAGATAATTAATTAATATGATCCTGGTTGAGGAAGTACTGTCAGGATTGTTCTGCTTGTGTACCTTTTTTTGCGGTGTTTGTACATACATATGTATCCATCTGTGTGTATCCTTTTGGCCAGAATGACATTTGTTTGTCCTCATTTGCAGATGTTTTATTGCTTTGAAGTTTCAGCATGAGCTCTGTGATAGGGGGACGAGATAGCATGGCTACTTCATGGCATTTGTCCACAATGGGTCCCAATGCACTTTCCCAACAAATGAACTCCTGCAGTGATAACCTGCTTAGTGATTAAATATGGAAATGAAACCATTACACTGTTAGTCCCTCAGAAGATCCTAATACCTCGCTCCTGTCCAGAGCTAATTTTCTGAACAATGATTTAATACACAGCCCAGATAAGCTGGGTACTCAGATTGAATACAAATGATGTTTCAGTGGTATGAATTATGGCCTTATGCTGAGCATCACTATGGCAACTAATGACATCACCACAGGCTCCAACCAGCACAAAACTCAACTTTTGATGGTCTCCATTTGTTGATGGAGATATTTTCAGGGCTTTTGGGGGTATGAGTATGTAAGCACCAGTGTTGTCAAGGGTTTGCTACGTATGTTTGCTGTCATTTGAAACATTTATTCTCTTTGTGGTTAATGTTGTTCCATGAAGGAAACCTAATGAAAATTACTGTTTGTATTTGGTTAGTAACATTTGTTGATAACATATGGTCTGGGAATGCTTCAGCAAATAAGAGCTTTTTAATAGTAAACAGAGATACGAGTTCTATAAAGCAGATGCTGTCAAAATACACAGTGTAAGGTTGGATATTTTCTTACTTTTGCCTCTTACCCAAAGCAAGATAATCTTCCTACTTTCCCTCCTGGTGACGATGCAGTTTTTTGAGAGAAAACGTAACCTGTGCCCTGGAACTGTGATTAGAAAATTGTTTCTTGCTTCTTACCCTTAAAACATTTATTAGGTAGCTGATGGCCACACATAAAAAAGATATGATATTAAGGACCTGACTGGACCTATAGTGCTGTAGATAATTTAAACCAAACCTCTGGTCTCTGTTACTAGTGGCAGTTTGATGCATCATCATAAAAACCAAAACATGTGACACCAGGAGAGGAAGCTTCAGAGCAAAGCTGATGAAGAACCCAAGATTGTTAATCAGCTCTGTGCTGAACACACTCATCTGCTGAGCTCAGTTAGACAAGGTTTGCTCAGTGGGGAGAAAAGCATAAACCCATACTCCTAGAGCACAAGGAGAAGTGAATTATTTTTTCTGATGACTTCCCAAATGCTAAATCTGCTGCTTGGTGTTTGTATTTGAGGAACATCTAGTCATTAGACCATGTCTTCTGAGCCTTTTCAAGGGAACTGCCTTTCTTTAGCAGAGGATCTAGTTTGAGGCAGCCTAAAGTGAGAAAGTGTCATTAACAGAGTGAGGGTGAATAGAAGAGTTATGGCATAATCTCTCATCTGACTTGAAGCATTCTGGGTTGCAGTGTGTGTTCCACCACATCACTCAGAGGTGTTGCTCATGGCATGCTCTTGGCAGGGTCCCACATGGAATGAGTTCATGTTCTCTGTGTACTCAGGCAACTTGTGGTTGCAGAAACTTGTAGATGTCCTCTAGAGCCATGCATGTCTAGCGGCTGTGGATAATTCAACCTCCATAGCACTCCTTTCCAAGCCATGGAATGACTCACAGAGTACAAATAGTAGACAGTGGATCGTGGTGTAGTTGCAGAGGTGGCATCTTCCTGGCCACTGCAGTCCTACCCACAAGGAACTGGTGTCCTGCTCTGTAGTCCTAGCAAACTAGGATTACTCCAGACATAATGACATGAACTTAAACTTGGGTTGGGCTGAGACTTAGAAGGCGACCCAGGTTAAATTGCAGTTTCTTCAGAAAAAGCAAACCTCACTCTCAGCCTGGAAAGGACAGGTTAATTGGCCAAGAGAGGAGCAGAGGCATGAGTGATTACAGACGTCCTGGGTGCAGATGTCTTAAATCCTATACTTCTCTTGTGACTACATAGGCTGGCACTGAAGGAGACATAGTGTTCTTTCTATATAAGAAAGTTCTCTTAAACTTGGTTTCATGCTGCTCCCAAATGCTCTTTTTTCCCCCAAGGACCATCATGGGTTTTGCAAACATCTATCCCACATTTCCCAAAGAAGATAATTGATGCCCTTGTCACTCACACAACCCAACCACTTTGGCTTGTGTCAGAGACATTTTGGGTTAACTACTTCATGCCCAAGCAGTGTTGCTGCTGACCTGCCAGCTGAGCTGAACACCCCTCTGTCCTTCTTTTCACAGCTGGGGTACCCAAGGAGACTTCACGACAACCCACGCTCTTCCTGCAGTGAAGGTGAAGCTGTTCACGGAGAGCACAGGAGTGCTGGCTCTGGAGGACAAGGAGCTTGGGAGGGTAAGGAGATTTTGAGTTCAATGATGTTTCCTTCTGGCCCTGCTTTTCTAGAGAAATCTCTTCTGTACAGAAATATCTTTGGAGCACAACATGCTCTGCTTTTTTGCCAAGCTTCGGGAGGGGGAAAGAAAGCAAGCTCTGCACTGCTGGAAAGGAGTGCATCTCGCATGCTGTCTTTGTTGTGAGTTTTTAGTGGCAGCATTTCAGCTGGCTGTGCCTGCTCTGAGCAAAGGCAGAGGATCTTGTGTGCAATATTGGCAGTCCGGAAAGCCTTAAAAGTTGCTTGCGGAAATGGACATTCCTGAGGCAGAAAAGGGGATTACGCTGAAGCAAAAAGAGGGGATTTAAGTTTGGCAAGGGAATGTTAAGTATTTCTCATATCTGCTGAGCAGCCGGTGCACGGTTTGAGCTTTTGAAAGCATAGACTGCAGTACTCCCTGCAAAAGGCTTGGAGCCCTGGGTTCCCTGGGGATGTATGGGGGCTGAACTGGTGGCTTCAGTGGGGCTGTACTGGGGAGTGAAACATGAGTCTTTATTGCTCCCATCAATGGTCTTAGTAGCAAAGAGCTCAGATTCCCAGGGTATTGGCCACAGAGCAAATCTTCCCACCCCGTCTCTGCCCCTCGCCTGTGGTCCCTAAACCAGTGCCCTGGGACTGGTGGCCCTTGATCACTGCAGCCTGCAGCTCCAAAATATCTGTGGATGGCACTTTCCTGTGGCTTTGGGACACTTCACTTGTCTCCATGGATTTTGTGCAGCTGTTTAATTTGTGTTGGCCCCAGGCATAAGTGGCAGCAAACTCCTTGCCGTGCCTTCCTCAGCTCCTCAGGCTGAGATCAGTATGATGAAGACTCCATGAAAATCAGTTCAGGGTAAGAGGACTTGGCACCTCCTGTTATGGCTCAGCATGACCCAAGTGATCCTCCAGGGGCAGCTGGTCTCTGTCTGCCCAGCCCTGCAGCACTCCTTGCTCTCCATCCTGTCTATATGACTATGGCTAAGAAATGCATAGTCAGGAAAGCCACTGATCCTGTTGCATGCCCAAGTACCATATTTCCAATTATGGACTAACCTGTTGGGATGTTTCTTGCTAACTCCATGGCTGATTGTGCCTTGACAAGGAAGAGTCTGTGTCCAATCAACGTTTTTCCTAATTGACATGATTTTGTGTTAATCCTGTTCATAAAAGTGCCAAACATTCTTCCAGGTCCTAGTGAGCTGTTGATTTAATTTATAACTTTATGGTGGAGAGTGCTGCATGCAATTTTGTCTCATGTAATTCATGTTCATTTTAATTTTTTGTGTTTTCATGTTCATGAAGCATCCTTTGTTCTTGAGCTTGAGAGAGAAAAAAGCAAAGCTACCCCTTCTTTTCTCCTCTCAATCTTCTCTTCAAAGAGAGTCACAGCCCCTTCAGACTTTCCTCATCCACACCTTGATCCTTCCTTTCTCCCTGTCCTCCTCCTTTGACAAAGAGGATGACCCCTCTAGGCTGCAGTACTACACACCTGAAGACCTACGATTGTTTTGCTGCACAGCGTCATAATATTTTCAGGATTATTTTCAAAACCTACTTCAGACAGCCTGGCACCCTGCCTTTATCCGCTGTGGCATGCTGAGCAAAGCCTTTCACCCAGCCGGCCGCGCTGCCATTCGGGGATTTTCCCCTGAGTGGTTACACTCAGTGCAGCCCCTCTTGCTTTGTAAGTCTTGTTTCCACTGGCAGCCATGAGCAGTGCTGACTTTGCTGTTCTTGGGAAGCAATTAGCTGTGCGTGTTGTTCTGAGAAAGATGTCAGCACCCAAAGCAACCCTTCTTGCCCTGAAAGGCTGATGAGCCAGCCCTACCAATGTGCTTTAATTCCCGGTCCAGCGGGAAACCATCCCTCAGCCCTGAGTTTCTGCAGGCTGAAGGATGTGGGCCAGCAGTGGCAAGTGTGGGGAGCTGGCAATGATTCCCCCTGGCCCGTAGCCACCAGCGCTTTCAGTCGGCCAAACTTCAAAGGTATGCTCGGTGTGCCCGGAGCGGCCGAAAGATGATACGTGTCTGCTCAGGCTGCATCAAGATTTCTTCTTTAATGTAATAATGAAACCAGGAGTGTGTTAAGCCACTGCTTTAGCTGTCAGAGTGGGCAGGAACCTGCCTGCATGGAGAGAGGAGGGAAGCAGGTTTTATACACAAGACACCCCTGCTCAGCTGCCCTTTGAGCAGCGGCTTTGTGCTCTGCCAGGTGGGTACAAAGCCCTCTTTCTATTGCGAGTGTTAAGTTGGCAACCGGCTGCCACTCCTCAGCTTTCCACTTTTATCCAAGGGAGAACTGGAAAATGCTCTCGAGCCCTACACTGCTGAATGGGCAACTGAAGGCATGGGAATACATCCTGACCCTATTGAAGCCAGTGGCAGGGCTCCCATGGATTTCAGCCGTGCCAATACTTCATCTACTGAAGGCAAGGAGGGGAAGAGCTGTGAATTGCAACACCGCTAAGAAAAGCTTGTGTCTTTTGATGAAAAAAGAGTTAGCAATCAAAGTAGAGGGCATCACGAACACGCTGAGTGGCTGCTGCATCGCTGAGAGATGCAGCTGAGCACAGGTGTATGTTCTTGCACAACCTGCCTGGCACTGGGGTTCCTTGGACACTGCTCAGAGCTTGAGTCCCTCATGCTTCTAATGCCCCCTGCCTCATGTGGAGAACTCATTTCTCATCTTCAGGATTTGCTTAAATGTGTTTTTTTCCAAGAGTGATGCAGTACAGACTAGTGTTGCTCGGTTATCTGTGTGACTAGTAACAGCTTCAGATTCCTGACAGAGAAAGCAATTCAATAAAAGAAGTGATAAATAATGTTAATGGATAAGGGTAACGTTGAGAATCTACTGATGTTTACTTCAGGCTTTAGAGGAGGCAATAAAGTTTTAGAGTCATTCATCAGAGGGTAATAGCATCAATGATATTTTAGTGGAAAACAGCCCCTAGATTGTTGACTCAGCAGCATAATTGAGGAGCAGAGGAATACAAGGTTATAGTCTGGTCTGGAGTTTGGCAGGAGCGTAGAGTAAGCCTGAGCAAGAAATGAGTGATGGCAGCACATCAGTTAATGAGGATGAATGCTGCCATATGTAAGAATTGTGAAACAATTTGCTTGCATAAAGGTTAATGGATTTAAAGAAGGTTCATCTCACTACAGCACAGTGGAAACTTGAATGAATTTGTACCAGGCAAAATCACTTCTGTGAGTGAAAGCATCAGAAGGGAAACAGGTGTAGGAGGAAGGGGGTTAGGCCACTTCAGAGGAAATGCATGGAAATACCAGGAGAAGATGGTGGATGTGGTGTAGTTCTAGGAGAATACTCTGTATCTTACTCTCCAGGGAGCTGCTCTGCTTTGTAGTGGTAATGGATGAGTGGGAAAAGTACAGCTATGATCAGGAAAGACCTCTTGGAGCTTTCAGTTTCTTTGAGCCAAGTGCTTGCATTGGTGCTCATCTGCAGTCACTGGTGTTGCATGGATGTGCTCCAGCTGGAGACCCTCCCAGCATTTCCTGCTGCATGAAATGGAAGCAGAGTCCTGCAGCCACTCATGTCATGACATGGGATGCAGATTTTATCTGCTGTCGTAGCTCAGTCAGACATACCATCCTGAAATGATAGGAGCTGATTATGCAGTTTTGTCTGCACAGCCCCATGAGCTGATTGAGGAGCAAAAGAATATATGACCTAATCTCAAAATAATAAGCTCTGCTTTAAAAAACAATAAAAAGCCATCCTCATTGGTGTGAACAGACGTATCCAAACTGACTTCTAGGACAAAACTAGGTCATCTGATGTATTTCTGTTCCATATTAAACCCCATTTTGTGAATAATTTTTCCCTTTAACGTTGTTGGTTTTAATTCTTACAGGTTGTTCTCCACCCTACTCCTAATAGCCCAAAGCAGTCAGAGTGGCACAAAATGACTGTTTCCAAAAACTGCCCGGATCAAGACCTGAAGATCAAGCTTGCTGTGCGAATGGATAAGCCTCAAAACATGAAGCACTCTGGGTAAACATTTGTCTCAATCTGAAGTAATTTTGTTTTGAATGTGCATTAGGAAATTTTGCTTTTTTAAGATTCTCAAAGAGAAACTCTTTTTCTCAAGTTCACAGGAGGTGAAGCAGAAAGATAAATATAAACATGGCTCTAGTTCAGTCATTTATAGTGCACTTTCCCTATTCTTAGCGTAGACTTTTTTAATGCATATGAGCCAAACAGTTTAAATTTTATACAGTTTTCCTCAGGAAATTCCTAGTTACGTTTTTTCCTGTGAGAGATAAGTGAACTGCCTGACTCTCTTACAGAGAATAATATAATTTTTAAAGTTATTCTGCGTCTCCCTGTATTGATTTCTCAAAACCAAAATTACAGTGCACTTTCCAGTTGCAATAAACCCCAGTGTGACCGGCATTGTTTATACTTGGATACACAACACAATTAAATAGCACTTGCCTGGAGTAGGACTAAAAATTTGGAAGGTAAAAGGGACACCTCTCCCCTCCAGGAGGGAGTGTCAGAAGATCTGGGGCTTCCTGACCACTTCTACCTTCATATAGTTAAAAATTAGATCATCCTTGGGAAGATCTAGCTAAGGCGGTTGGCAAGGCTCTGATTGCTCTTCAGAGCTGAAGATGTGACAAAAAATCGAAACTGTCCAGGAAACTCACTGTTGGAAATAACTCCTTCTCCAGTCTGTTTTTGGTGGTATAAAAGTGACTTTGTTTCACTTTTATTTTCATAGCATTTTGTTAAATTCCGTCCATTATTAGGTGATTTAGATCACTCATCTTTTCTAATTCCTCCTCCTCCTGTCTTCTCTGCTGATGAGATCAGAGCCAGTAGTCTTGTGTGAAGTTTAATTTTTTCACCACGATCACAAGCACCAAAGCCAGAGAGGACAGATCCCCTGTCCTGTTTATTTCCTTGACCTCAGCTGATAGCAGGGCTCTTCTCAAGCTTTCTTCAATTAACATTTGATTTACATGATACTGCTTAAAACTCTGAGGTTTATACATCTTGCTACCAGAACTGAGATTATCTTTCTGTTGATATTAGCAGCAGTAGCCAAAAGGACACTTATGGCTATTCCTCTTCTTGGACTAGCCAAGGACTCAAAGCCCACATCAGCATGACTTGGGGTTTTGTGGCTTTAACATTCACCAAGAGTATGCTGGATCTCTTCTGGCATAAGAAACCCCTTGCATAACCAAAAATGAAGTGTTTTTGTCTATTTGTTGAGCCAGAACTAAAGTAATTACAGTGATACATAAAACATAATGATGCTGAATAATATCCTTATGTTTATTATTAGCCTGGTGCTGCCACTAGTTTTGCCAGTGTTTGTGTTACAGTGTCACAGTGGCCAATTCATCACAGAGGTTAAATGCTTATTTTGACATTAATTTTAAAAGTTGATTCTTCCTTTGTAGAAAGCAGTAAATTCACTCCTCCTCAGAAATTATTCAGTTTGCTTGAATTATCTGTAGCCAAGCAATTTCTCGGATTTCATCTTAGAGCTGCTCAGTGAAGTGTCCTAGTTTAGTCAGTCCAGTGGATATTGAGATCCTGTGTACTGGGTTTGGTGTAGGAAGTGTCCCTCTGTTTGACAGCTCTCCTCAGCCAAATGGTTTTATGAAAGCTAAAGCAGATTTGGGGTTTCTCTCCCTTAATTCTTCCACTGCAAATGCATTCTTTGCCCATCCAACCATATTGTAGCTATTCACTGGCACTAAAGGGCTTTAAATGCTGAGCAAGTTGTGAAGGACAAAGGGAAAGAGAGAATTAATACTG
Source organism: Edolisoma coerulescens (assembly GCA_013397115.1). NCBI lineage: Eukaryota > Metazoa > Chordata > Aves > Passeriformes > Campephagidae > Edolisoma > Edolisoma coerulescens. The sequence continues at coordinate 461,626 of VWZW01006017.1, read as the reverse complement.
TGTAACATTAAGACTCTGTAAGATTTTTATGTCACTTTCTCTGCAGGTAATTTGTTCAGGCTAGAAATAAACCAAGTCATGAATGCTGCTGAGCTTGAGAGTCTTGTAACTACTCCTGCTTGTGCATTAACTTCAGTTTCTAAGTGTAAACAAAATACACTGAAAAGCAAGAGAACAACAGATGAATACTTATGTACTGAATTCACCTGTTCTTTTCTCCTAGGTATTTATGGGCCATCGGTAAAAACGTTTGGAAGAGATGGAAGAAACGATTCTTTGTCCTGGTCCAGGTAACAGATGTAACTAGAAGTGATCTTAAATCACAACATAAAATACTTGAGTCTCTCCTCCGGCCATTTTCAGTGCTGTATGATTGATGCTGAGCTGTGGTTCTGTGCAGGGTGTCTGTTAATCATGGATTCTTTTCTAAATGTATGGGTGTTCTCAAGGATATCCCAGTTGCAGACTTTTAGCCATGAGTTTCCAGATGCAGTTGAATGCTTGATAAAATGGAGAATTAATTTTAATGAGGAATTAATGAGGGGAGGAGGAAGCTCAGTCTGTCTTGGTTGGAGGTTCTTGGGCTCCATTTTGAGCCTCCAGGGTAGATTTGGAGCCCATTTGAATCTACAGAAGTTTCATCACTGACTACATCAGAGTCAGCATCAAATCATTCTTGACGTTTTTCTTGCCTTCACATTCATTACTGCTTCTCATTGTCTCCAGCTCTCACTGATCATTTTGCAATCATAATTTTGCAATGTCTTCCTTTTTCCCTTTTTTCGTTCTTTCACATTTTGCCCTCCCAGTTTCAGTAGGCCTGTATATTTGACCACTGCTAAGAATTTCAAGGAAACAGGCAGATGTCCTCTGTAACCTAAAAGGGTCTGGTCAGTATTTGGTGTGTTAGATCTTCCAAGAGCAGGCGAAACTACTGCATTGGCCACAGATGTGTGTGGCTCCCGTGTGAGCGATCCATCTTCACACCAACATGAGGAAGTCACAGAGTCCTCTTGGGTCTATCTCTCTCTCCCTCCTCTCTGGACCTTTGTGGTGTGATGTCTTCAAGTGTGAGGAATAAAACCTTTGTTCAGGGTTTTCTATGAAAGCAACACAGAGATGCTGTGATGGAATAACATGGGATCCAACTGAGATCTTGTGACAACACAGATCGAAACTGATCAGGTCAGAGGGTAAAATTCTGCTGCTGATAAAGCAGATGGCAGGTTTGCTGTAGAGGGTCAAAGTGTAGGAACAGAGATGTTATAAACCAGGTGCACCAGACTCCACATTTGGAGCATGCTTGTGTGCTGTCTGTCCTGTGCTGGTGAGGGCAGCCAGGCACCTTCCACCTTAGACACCTGATTTCTCTGGTCCTAAATCACCTGGTGTAAGCTGATTCCTTTGGTTTGTGTTAATTATTGCTCCAAGTTCAGCTGTCTCAGCAGGAAGCTTAATTGTATTCATTCCCCTTTTATCCATCATTGCTGGCTTCCATAGCATGAAACTATGGGGCAGATAAGAAAATCCATCCTTGGGAAGTAAAGGGGATTTATGATGTGTGGGACCCATGTAAGTAGGAGGCTATTTGGAGAGACACATTGAGTAGCTAGTCCCATAACCAAGTATGATCAGCAGAGACAGTTTAAGTGCTCCTTTTGTACTCTGCATGGGGTCAAAATGGCCATGGAGAGCGGGGAGGTAGTGTAGAGCAGCCACAGGGTATGCCTCTGTCTGCCTTTCCCTTTTGGCAACATTGTGTACTGACCCAGTTCTTGAGTGGAGATTGAAGGATTGCTTTTCTCTGTATGTTTCCTTTATTATGTTCTGAAATTAAGTTAGAAGTGCTATGGCAGTCCGTGATCACCTGTAGAGCAACTGGTATTGCTTTTCCCTGAGAGACAATTCAGTCCTATTAGACCAAGTTCTCAGCTTTTTTCCCTGTGAACAGGGATTCTCCGAAGCAGAGAGTAATTTTTCCTGACCTCATTTCTCCCATAAATAATTCTATTGATACTCTTCTGTGCAAGAGTTTGCAGGTTTGGTCATGGATTCCCTTGTCTCTCTCAGAGAGCCTTCTGGCCGTTCAGTGTGGTTGCAGTGGCTTCTCTGGTTTTCAGCTGCTATATATTCTTCAGCTTGCTGTAGAATTGAAGCTCTCAGAGTTATTCTATGTTTTCTCATGTTACTAGGTCTGTATTCGTCAGTTGGCATATCAGAGCAGAATTTGGCCAGAAAAGCAATTCATTTGAATAAGATGAGCAGACTTTTGCCCCCAGAGAGTCTCTGTAGACCACCTCAGAAATTCCAGCTGCCACTGCAGCTTCTCTGTTACGTTACCGTTTGCTCAACATTTGGTGCAATGTAAAGTGTTCTGCTGTACATCAAATATAAACAAGAAACACTCTCTATGCAGTCCCTCAGATGTAGTTTGAGCATATTGAACATGTCAGCAGGCAATAAAGATGGAATAAAAATACTTTGCTGTCCGTATGTTTGTCATTTGCTTTTCATGCAATGCAAAGGATGGGTGCTGATATGAACAGGGATTGGCAGTAAAGGTGTTGATGTCGAGGGTGCTCTGAACTCTGCTAAACCACAGGCAGAAAATAACCCCTACAGGAAGGTGAGCTGGCCCTTCTTACAGAGAATGGACAAGGAGCAGCCCCTCTTTCAGGAGCTTCATCCACACCAGGCTCCTGCGTGCACCAGAGCTGGGAGATAGAGCCCAAAGCATAAAGTCCATTTGGGATATAGTGGTCTGGTCAGTCCGTGACACTGCCAGGAGGGCAAGGCTTTTTGGAGGAATAACTAAACATTTCCTTTCTGGTCCCTTGTCTCTGTCCCTTACCTGTAGCATCTTCTATTGCAGCTCTGTCTCCTCTCCTGTTGCTTGCAGAATAACCTCCTCCTCGTGGTCATGTGCTCTCTCCTGCCCCTCTTTCTCCATTTCAGATGGACACAGCCTTGGTTCCTTCAGTGCTATTGGGTGGTACCACTCTGCCTTCTGGTACCAGTGGTTAAGAAATTAGTGGTAATAAATACTTAAACTCTTCATAACTATTTAAACAAGGCACAAAGGTGCCAAACTGCATGGGTGGCACCAAGTAGGAAGGTGTTGATGGCAGTTTGTCTCTTTTGTGTCAGTGATGCCTCACCGCCATGAACGGAGGCTTTGCATGCGTATGGAGAAAAACGAGCTCTGCTGGGAGTGCTTCCACTGCTACTTGGCTTGTGTAAGCCCTGGAGAGAAGGGGAAAGGAGCAATAACTGCCTTGTAATTTGGGTGGAATAATCCGTCGCACCTTCTGTGTCTGTGTAACTGCAAGGGTTATACAAGTATTTGTTTGGGTGTAGTGGGTGCGAACAGTTCCTTTGTGTCATTTCTAGACCTGAACCTCAACTCTTCAGCACCTGCCTTGCTGGGTGGACTTGGCTCAACCCCTCGGTGAAGGTTTATGGCATGACATGGCTGGCAGAGCCAGTGTCTGTGCTCCTGTCCAACACTGATCCATGCATTAAGAGGGGTTAGTTTTCCCTTCCAAATGAATTGCAGTCGTCTCTGTACACTGCCCACCCTTCTCATAGACATCCTTTGAGATGAGCAGCAGAAGAGCAGAATACTGATTAGATGTAAATTACATGGCAGAGACTCGTTACTTGCCTAATTTTAAATCCTGAGATATGCAGTGTGAAAATGATGGCAGAATATGGCCCTGAGCTTGGATGGAAATGGTCCGCAGCATCACAAATGAGGAAAATGCTTCATAAAGGCGGCAGTAATGCTGGTGGCAGTGGTAAGCAAAAGCAATTGAGCTATTTAGGGCAAAGTTCTCTGTGACCGATTAGGAAAGAAAATGTGCATCCATTGCAGGTGTTGTGTTTCCTAAGTTGCTGTATCAGCTGCTTGAGCACAGCACACAAATTTCAGCCAGGTTGCCAATTAGACCCTCATGCAGAAGCTGGGATTTTTGATAGCTGACAGAGCTCGTATTAATTCTTTGCAAGGTCTAATGTGCTGTACTGGCAATAACACCATGGTTGATTCTGGTAGGTTTGCTGGCTTTGCAATAGGAAATTTCTTGTAATGATTCTTAAGGGCAAGTGAATTAATTACACTGAGATTTCAGACTGAATCTGTTCGTCTCTTGTCATAACCCCATTTCTGCGCTCTGGCAGCGTATGGGAAGTAACACTCCATGGTACCTGGATGACATGTCTGCTGAGTAGCTTGAAGCAGTTTTCAGCTGATTTAATCTGATGGTGTTTGCAGAATGTTGTTGGAACCAGATCAACTCTCTGCAGATTAAAACCAGTTGCAGTGCCTATGCCTGGATCTATTGTTTTAGTGACAGACTTCCTAAACTCAGTATAATTTAGACTAACAGTGACAGTTCCTGCTTTTAGCAAAACTCAGCTGACTCGGGATAAAATAAAATTAAGTAAGTGTTCAGTAACTCTGTATATCACACTGAATTTGAAAATAATTCCGTAGAGTTGCAGTGTGGTACACCAGCAGTCCTAGACTGTGGTCTTCAAGCTGAGGTGAATGACCCATAGTTGTTCCCCATAATCACATTAAATTATGTTTTCTCTTAGACCCTTGCTGAGAACTAGGCATAGGTGGTCGTTCTTGCGAAATCTGGAGTGTGATGATACATACAAAACGTCTGGAAACTGCTGTTTAAACTGATGCCACAACCTGTTACACCTGGCTGCATTAGGTCCTGCATATCCTGTCCATACTCACACAGGATTAATTCCCACCACACTGCCCTTCCCGGGAGAGCACACATACCTCCTGCTTGAAGAGGGAAGCTGGGACAACTATTATGTGCCGTTTTTAGCGCTGAATGGATATGCTGAGATGTGAAAACTATTGTTTTTGCATTTTTTTCTTTAAGCTCGATAATTTCCTCTGCTCATTTGTGTCAGGAAAGGGCTTGGGAGGCAACGTACAGCTGCAACCAGAGGACAAGTCTCCCATCAAAGTGGAAAGCTGTATTACAGCTGGCAGTATCTTTGCACGGTTTCTCTCCCTTGGGACAAAATGCATGCTGTTAATCTAGGAAAGGTCCATTTAAGAATTTAACCCAAGTAGGGCAGTGTTGTGTCAACAGTAAAAAAGGGGGAGTAAATGACTGAGCTCAGAGTGTGAGGCATGACAATTAACTGGTTTGAGCAGGATCCTGGGGAAAGCGTGCTTGCTAGAGCAGGAGTCTCTGGTGGAGAAACAAGGACAAAGTCAGGACTGGTTAATGCATATCTGCTGTATTTGTTAATCAGTTGGATTATATAGCTGGTGACAGAATATGGTCAAGTGCCAAGAAAGTCAGATTTAATTTAGCAGGCTGGGAATAGTGAACTTTGGCATTTGTCTCCTGCTGTCTGCTTCCCCTTTCCTGAATTTCTTTGTCTTTTTCCACACTTTTTTTCCCTTATGTTCTTTTGTCTCAAATTATTTCTCAAAGTGTTTTCCCTTTTTTGTAATGAACCAGCCAGGGCTGCCTTGGATTAGTTCCCTTTTACTTTCTCTCAGTTCAGCTTCCTTAGATGCTCCTTTCCTGGCTGTCATCAAGTCCCTGGATGAAATCCCAGCTGCTTTGAGAGTTTGTCCCTCACTGGGCAGAGATTTCTCCTCTGTCTTCCTTCGGTTTCCTCTCTCTATCTGTGTTTTTTCCAATTACTCAAACCATTCATCTTGCCCATCCCATCTGCTCGCTTGCTCTCACACTCAGCTATGGTTCAGTGTGAACTCATCAGGCTGTAAGATTAATTTCTGCTATTAACTGTTTCACTTGTCTGGCCACTTCTGAGCTTTACAGAAAGCAGACTCTGTAAAGCACAATATTTTGGAGGACTGATGAAAGGCAAATGCAATCTCCTGTTGACCCTACAGTGCTGTTCACCACCAAAGCGCAACTGTGACGTACTGAGCTTTCTAGAATCTCATTTTCTTGGGCTTGGCTTTACCGCTGTTTGTAAATGGAAGGAGCCACTTTGCACTGGTAGCCATGGCACCAGCTTCTCTCTGACCTCAAGCAGTAAATGCTCTAGGCAGCAGGATAGGGCACACAGGCTGGTTTGCCAGTCCTTGAAATCAGTAGCTTAAGTTGTTTAGGTGCAGGCACTCTGCATGGCACAGTTGGCACCTCTTCCAGAGGCCATCAGTAGCTTTGTCCTCTCTCCAACCTGATCCTTGCTTGCTCCTGCCAGCAAGTTTTGTGGCATTCCTGAGCTTGGGCTTCTCGTTTGAGCTGTGTAAGTAGAGAAGAAGTAAGATGTGAACCTGGATGAACCCTGGCTCACTGCCTGTTGTAGACCCACCTGTCGGTTTCTCTTAAAGGTCTCTTCTATTAACAGTGTAGAGCAGCTTCTTTCAAAGAAATCCTGTGCATCCTAACAGGCGAGACCAGTGTGCTTTGCCTCTGTCCCAGGATGGCTCCACCAGAGCCTACTGTCTACACCTGTCTTTTATAATCTTTAACATGAGAAATACAAGCTCTGAAATGCCTTTTTCCCTATGTTACCGCTGTGTTGCTATGGTTGTCTTATTGTTAGGGCAGAAGAATATTTTCTGGGTCCAAAGAGGAGTGGAATTACTTATATATGAAGAAGAGCCCAAAATTCAGACCTCATGTTCAGGGTCAGAGAACAACAGCTGAACTACTGAATGAATTTACCTGTTGCTGTAGACCATATAGGAGAAGCAAAAAAGCATTAGTGGTATTAAGGTTTTCATTATATGTCAGCATTGGTTAGCTAGCTGACTCATTTCAGGAATTGGATTTATCATGCAGTCCCTGAAGTTCAGGCTGTCTAACACAGAGAAATCAAATCCTTACAGCTCAGATGAGATCTCTAGGATTTTCCCATAAGTAAAGCACATTCCAGAGTTTCTCCAGGAGATGGCAGCAACATACTGCAAGTACGACTGAATGAACACCACAGGAGTCTGAATGTTGTGCTGTGGGGCACTGGGTTATTTTTAGATTTCTTCGTGTTAATCTTTTTCATTTTTGTGTTGCCCATACAATGGTAAGCATGCAAAGTTCAGAGCAGGGAATATGCACTGGTGTGCTCCTGCTATTGGTCTGCTACTTGTCAATCTTTTGTCAGTGCTGGTGGTTTTGAGAAGGATGCAAGATGCTTAAAGCATCGCTTTTAGTCTTACTCCCACAAATGTGTTAATGATAGGGTTTATTCTTAGGTGGCTTTTGGAGCTGTTCCTGGAGGAAAGCTCGGTGCAGGCAGGGCTGCTCGAGCAGGCTGGCAGCGAGCAAAAGCCCATAGAGGGCAGCAATAAACCAAGCGGCGGCTGGGAGACTCTGTGCCAATAGACCCGTCCCCCGACTTCAGTAAATTACATTTTATTAGTGAGAGATGCTACCAAAATAAGTGCTGCATCTGTCTTTGTAGTCGAGCAATTTGGCTGGAGTTTGAAGGCTAAAGCCCCCAGCCCAGCCATGCTCCCATGCTTCAGGATCTCTCCCAACTTCCAAAAAATGACAAGCACGATTCATTGCCACCCACCAGAGTTTTAAAGTTTCCTCCAGAGGTCAAGAAAATGTCCAGACAAATAAAATTACGTCAGGCATCCAGGATATGACACAGCTATAACAAAGTCATTTGAAATCATCTGACAGTAAATTTCCCTGTGAGTTCCTAGCCTGGGGCACGGAGAATCCTCTCCTCTCCTCCTGGACGAGCTTCTTGCCAACCATCCAGATTGCAGCACACCGAGTACGCACAGGGTCTTGATGCGGCCTGATGGGCTCCTAAAGGCGATTCGGGAGCCTGGCAGAGCCCCCGCAGCTGAGTCGGCTTCTGTCAAGAGCTTGACATTGAATGTATCGTGTCATGCAGATGGTACCTCAGAGGAGTGAGAGCTGCCATTTACAGCACTGATGACAACAACTGCCGAGATCAGTGGGATCTTAAGATTGTTTTAATATGACTGGCACCTAGCGATTTAGCTCACATTGTTTGTGACAGGGTGTCACTCTTGCACTTGTCTGGGGATGAATGATAGAGGGTTTTAAGCCGTGGTGCTTCCTCTTTTGGAGGAAATTAAACCACTGTATGTACTGATGTGGAGAATTAGATGCATGCTGCAGCCGAGTGTGCTAAGAGAAGGCTTTGTAAAAGCCTGGTAAAAAGTTTAGTCTGTCTTTAATGGGCAATGGCCATCTAAATTACCCCAGCACCCCCAGTCCCTGCAAACACGCCGTCAGCCTGCGGCATTTGTAAGCGCTTTGGATTGCCTTGTGGTGGTCACCTGGTGCCATCTTAGCTTTATGATTTTCCTCAGGTTAGTCAATATACATTTGCTATGTGCAGCTACCGGGAGAAAAAAGCTGAACCTCAAGAGCTGCTGCAGCTCGACGGATACACCGTGGACTACACCGACCCACAGCCAGGTACGGGACTGGCGGCTCCCGTGGGTGATGCGCTCGCCACTCCCAAAGGGAGTCAGTCCTCTCTCTCCCTCTCCCTGCCTGCAGCTGAACTGTGATCAGCATTATTCTAAATATGTTTGTGTTTATACTGATCATTAGCTATGCATGACTTTACTATAAATAGATCTAAGGAACTGAGCTAGGAGTTGCACCAGAGGAGGGAAAGACTCATCTCTTCTCAGGAGCCTAAGTGAATTAGACACTTAAATCCCAATGAAATTTGATTGTGAGCTGAATGCTCAAATTGAGTAATGATCCTAACCTGTGCCTTCAGATTATATTCCCTAAATAAAAGACTAGCAGCTATGCTTGTCTTTATGGTAGAAAATATTTATGGGACCAAGCCAACACTTTTGCCTGCCCCATTATCTCTCGCGGATGTCAGTGCATGGAAAGGGCAGGGACAGAAAGCCCCTGGCACCTGGAGGTACCTGTTGGTGGTGAGACCCTTCTTCAAGTGGAGGAGCACCATTTTTCTTTTATTTCAATGGGGCAACATGCTGAGCATGGTGATCCTCACCATGCCCTGAGTAGTGGTATCCCCAGAGGAGATGAGAAAAGATACAGTAGGTTGGTTGTCAAGACCTTTATGTTTAACTCTCATATCAGGGAGATGGGAAGATGGGTGCCAAATCAGGGCAAAGACAGAAATAAGGATATAACCCAAGGACCTTTTTCCGCAGTGTGAGCACTGATGCTTTCAGTCTAATGGGGAACCTCCTACTCAAAACCTATTTTTAATTGGGCTCCAGTGGTGCAACTCACATGGGACTTGCACAGATGGAGCTATAGGTGAGAGAAGCAATTAATCCGAGTGTGTTGGGGCATGTTTTAGTAACTGGGCTGTAGGATGCTACCTGGGGACCTCTCGGCTGTCTTGCAGGTGAGTTGGGTGCAGGGGAGGGGTCTGAGCTGGGAGCAGCATGGGTCTGAGTGAAGAGACACCGGAACAGTGGTGGGGTGGGAAGCCAGGGGAGATCTCCTGGCTGGCCTCAAAGTCTGTGAAACTGCATTGTCACTTCCTTTCCTGCCAGGTTTGGATGGTGGCAGAACATTCTTCAACGCTGTGAAGGAAGGAGACACGGTGATTTTTGCGAGTGACGATGAGCAGGACCGTATCCTGTGGGTCCAAGCCATGTACCGAGCCACTGGCCAGTCTCACAAACCTGTGCCGCCTACCCAAGTGCAAAAGCTAAATGCTAAAGGAGGAAATGTACCCCAGATAGATGCCCCAATCTCTCAATTTTGTAAGTAAATCAGTTCTCCTAGACAGCCGAAGTCTATGATGGAAAGATTTTATGCACTGATGTAAATCAATATTCGCGCACATGTTTCTGATTTCAAAACAAAATGTTTTTTCATTACCATAAAGCTTCTTTACATCAGTAGATCTGGAAGCAGTTAACCTGTGTGTTTGACACAACCAAACTCAAGAAACAAAATTATTTGGGGAGCTTGTCAATGGGTATTTTAAAGTGCAATACTTGATGGAGGAGAGAGACTGGGATCTGAGAGCCTGAGACCCACCTTGCTTTCCGCAGACACGTGTTTTACCCCCACACAATAAATTGCACACCCAGATAAGAGTGATTCATTAGCACCATTAGCTGTCTATCAAATGCATCACGTGCTCAAAACTACAGGTGCAAATCTTGCAAGTATGAAATGCACACACAAAAAGAGGTCTCCTGTTGAATATTCAACTGTAGGAAAACATATGGTATTTTTAACAGGTTGCTTTGCAGGCCAGTTAGATGTGAATTTAAAGCAATCATCTTTTAAGTCATAGCTATGCTGCATGTTATATCCTATGCAGTTATACCCACTTTGCTTCATTTGAAATTTAGAGCAATTTCTTTTGTCTTGCAAATGTAATTTGATTATTAACTACACAAATACCTCTTCACTCGTTTTTCTTGAAGGTTTCAATCGTCTGCAGTCCCTTTGTTATGTAACGTACAGCAGTTCTTGCTAGTTTTGGCAAAATTTAAGAATTATTTTATCATTAAATATAAGTAAAATAAGGAAAAGTGGTAAATACTAAAGAATGCTTGTGATTAAATCAGATTTTAACTTTTTTTAATAGTCTCTGTAAAGCAGTTTTGGAGTATATTGTTGTAAGGAACTCAGAAAATCTGCCCTTTCCTTATCAGTAGCATTTGACCATCTTTTACATTAATTTAACTTCTTCATGTCAGTATTTATAGAAAATAACGGTACAAGACATACACCGTATGACCAGTGTTACAGCAGAAAACCTCTGCTGGCTGCTTTTTAAATTTTTTGTGTCTTCCACATGCCTGCATGTTTTGGCCTCCCTTCTGCCTTGCATTGCTGCTGCTGCAAGTGAAACGTAGTGTGATGCAGTGTGGTAACCTATAGTCACTGTTTTCATTTCAATGATCCTCATCCTCTTCATTGTGGTCACTGACTTTGGGAGTGCAAGGTGTAAAGAACTGGGATTGGGAAGGAAGGACACCTCTCAGAAAGCCAAAATGGGAGGTGGGAATTGGCCTCTTCTAAGTGGGACGTTTACTGGCTGTGATAAGCCTCTAGGCCTGGCTGAGTCGTGCCGACCCAAAAGCATTCCCAGGGATTTTTGTCCCTTTGCCCAGAATGTTTAATCAGACAGTTCTTGGAAATAGCAGGCACAGATCCTTCTACTGCTGCTTTTTCACATACTAAAAGCCTTCAAAGCATAGCAAGGGGGAGCAACAGAGGGATTTCTGCTTGTGGCTCTCTCTCCTAACAAGTGATGCTGAAGGGTGCTCTTAGTTGTGGGGTTGGTGCACAGAGGATGCACTCCTGCTTATCCCAGCATGATCCCTGCAGAGTAGGATGAGAGCAGAGAACATCAAACTGAGGAAACACCTTTCCCTCCAGTCTTCTCCTATCCCTGCAGACATCAAGCTTGGAGAATTTTTCTGCTGGGTAAATTCCTGGTATTTACAGAGTTTTCACTTCACCAGACCAATGTGCAGGATCAGGTGAAGTATTGCTTTCCAAGACACATCATAGCAGCTGTAGCAAAATCTACCAGGTTTTTGAGGAGGAAAAGGGATTGCCCAGGGCTGCGGACACTTGGGTGTATGATTTCCTTGCACAGCCAAGCACTGTGTGTGTGGGAGAGCTGAACCTCTCTGCTTAGGGTACCTGCGGTGCAGAAGGGGCAGCTGGCTTGTCCTAATCCTTGCCAGGGATCAGGGAAGTCAGTGGCTGAGCCCAGGAGTCAACTCTGCATCTACACAGCCCAGCACATCCATCCGAGCCTTGTGCTGCTTGTGGTCCTGCAGACTCTATCACCCTGACTGTGCTCAGAGCTAGAGGGATGCCACAGGCTTGACCTCGTTTTTGCATCTCACTCACTTGCCAGGAGGCAGGGCTCCCTCATCCTTGCTTCTGGTGAAAACAGCCAAGATTTCACCTCCTGGGCCCTCCAGGGCATTTGAGGGAGTCAGGATCTGACCTCCATTTCTCTCATTTGTTCTCATGCCAATACCAGCTCCAAATCTGGATCATTTTGCTTTTTATAACACCACCACCCTCTTCCCATCCACAATGTATTTTTCTGTACGTTGCACAGCGTCAGGCTCACCTTTTTGCTGCAAGCACCAAGAGGGGAAACCCTCTTGGATATGTTGTGCCAAAGCCTGGAAGAGAGAAACTAGTTGGCTCATCAGTCCATCAGTGTGATGGCTTACTACTTGAGCATCTTCTGGGCTGGTGTGTTTTGTCCTTGGTTTTCCTTCCTCCTCCCGCTTTGGATCTAGATCCCTCTGACAGGTCTTTGTGCACATCCTACAAGAGGAGGAGGGCAACATGCCATAATACACCTTCATCTCAGCAGGAAAGGCTGCTCGTTTTTCATATTTCAACGTCTATACGTGGCAGTGCTCATTGCAAAAGTCATGGGGCACAGCAGTTAAATGATCTGAAGCAGCAGTGAGTCATGCATGTCACAGATGGGGGGGTCTTAAATGCACAAATACATATCTCAGCTCCTTCAGTCTTGAAATCCAAACATACCAAGTATTGCATTTTTAAAAGGGTCTGGGTTTGTTACTGGCTTTTTTTTTTTTCGCTTGGGTGTTTTGGTTTGGGGTTTGGGGGTTTTTTTGCCTGCAGAAAGGTAAGGACTTCTGTGAGACATTTTGTTCTTGTATGTTTATCTTTATACCTGTCATTTTTTTTTTTTTGTGCTTATTAGAGGCTATGCTGAATGAGGATGTGCAAAGAAGTAAATGTTAAGCCATTTGACGAGTAACTGTTGTTACAGCTTCCATGTCGTAGCAGTCTGAGACGGCTTGTGCATGCATGCACACACACAGAAAATCCAGCCCTCCATGCCTGGCATGGAGCTGTCTGTCACACAGAAAATTGGGAAGCAGATATCTTGCTGTTTGGGAAACTTGGGAGAAATAGTGAATTCCATTTGGTTCCCACCTCTTTTGGCTTAGTAAATATAAAGTTTGAGCAGCACTCAAATGCTCATCCACAGTTCAAAGGGAGCACTTGAATTAGAAGTAAACAGACAGCTCCGAACCAGGATGGAGTTTTTTTTATTTCCAATTTAAGTACTGGAAAAAATAGATCCTGCTATTCATTAATTTTTGTATGACTTACAGTTCCTTTTATGTGGGTGAACAATACCTGTTAGAGTGAAAAGTTTTGCTTTTTTTGTTTTGCTGCAATTTCAAAGAAAAACTTCATTTACGCAAAGCTGTGCTTTTCTCCAGTGTTCGCATTATAAAAGAAAAAACCCCGAACTCTTCTTGTTTACTGTTGAAATCCTTCACAGTTTTATATTCAATAAATGCTGCCAATACGTGTTACACCTTTTGGCAATATTTAAGCTTCATAAAAGTGGTCACTTTTCTGAAAGCACCAATCTTTGTTCTGTGATGTGTCTTTCCCAAATGTGCTCAACATTCTTTTTTTTTTTCTTGAAGCCCTTTTTTTTTAAACATGAAAGATTGGTCTGTACTTGTTTTACATATCATTTGTGGTTATAATTAGTTTTTAATGTCTGTTTGTATTTAATAACTGTTAATCACACCATATACAATGAGTTGGTTGTTTTGAGAATTTGTGATGATTTGTTCCCCCATAATAAGTAGCAAGGTTTATTGAGCTGCTTGAGAAATTTTCAGCTGTAAGTGGTTTTCTTTTTGATTGGTTTGATTTTCTTTAAGTTTCTTTTTCATTCTTTGCTTGAACCCAAATATTTAGCTGCTAGGTTAGGGCTCCTGTCTGCTTTCCTGAGCCTTGTTGCTAGTCTTTATGTTATTCTGGTTTGTTCCTTCTTACCCTGCTAACTTCTAGCTGGACTCAAGGGTAAGTGCTTCCCTGTAGCTAGCACAGCTCAGATAATCAGACTAGATTATCTGACGTATGCAATGTGCTTTTTTTTTCTCTTAAATCTTTCTCATGTTTAGATTTTGTAGTACAAACTTTCCATGTTATTTTCCTGAATTGAGATTTGAAATGTAAGTTTCCATACTGAAGTTGGGATGCATGTGATGTTTGCATAATTGCCTTCTCTCCCTGGCTTTCACATTGGCATCAAGTGATCCTCTTAGTAAAGCCAATCATTAACATTTCTATTTTTCATTCCAAGATGTAAATATTAATTAACATCACAATAAAACTGTAAATAATACCTTCTTTTGTTTCATGGAATTTACATCTAGTTGACTGCTTCCTGCCTGAATACAGATCATTTTGCACTCTGACAATATCCTTTCTCTCCGTGCCGATGATTAGCTTGGTGCAGTGTACCAGAGTGCGGGGCTAACGGTGGACACCTCAAAGCATAGAAAGGTAGGGCAGGAGACCCCAAGAGACCCAGAGAAGGTGCAGGACTCCAGAGGAGACCCCAAGAAACCCCTCCCCACATGACCTGTGAAAAGAGCCCTGAATCATCAAGGTTTGATAGTTCCCTCTCCCGTTAACTTGGTAGGGAATGATTCCAGCAGCAAGTGGCGACTCTCTTGGTCACCCTGCATTTGGAGGTGCTGGCCTGCTCTGACTTTAATGCGTTTATCATGGAAGGGTGCTGCTGTTCTCCAAAATTATCGTAAATTACTGTTTTAGCATGGGTCTCAGTCACCAATCAAAGCCATGCTAGTCAAAGAATAAGCCAAGGGAATTGCTATTTTACTTTTTTCCCACTGGTATACCTACTTTGCAAAAGATAAAAGCCCAAACTTGGGCTGTAAGAGAGCTTCTCCTTAGTTTGATCAGTCCTAAACACACCCAGTACAAATCCTTTATTGGTGTTAAAATCTTCTGTAATATCTGGTGAGTGCCTGCTTTTTCCTTAGGAGGGAATAGCATCAGTGGGTCATGAGAGCTGGCAAATATGTATCTGGAGTATCTGAATGCAATTATGAGAAGGAACAGGTGGTGTCATCCCTCTTTGCCATCAAACAAGACTCCTTTTTTCCTTCCTCCTCCTTTTATTTCTTTTTTCTTCTTTTTTCCTATGTGTGAGTATGTGTGTGTGTACAAATATCCCCCTGGGTAGCAGGCAGAATTCCTTCTCAGCAAACACTTTCTTTTTTCTTTCTTTATTTTGTTTTCTAAATGTTTGTATTTCCAAAGAGAATTCTTATCAGACTTCACTGCAAAATAAAAAAACCCAAAAACCCACAAAAGCTTAATTTGAATGAAATACAGATTTTTGCAACTTTGAAAGAAAGAAAGAAAGAGTGAATGAATGAATGAATGAATGAATGAATGAGCCTGGGTTTGGCAGCATTACATGTATTTGCACTACAATGCATTGCTATCTTACTAGATTATTAGTTTTGTGCTTTAATTGCTTTACTTTTTTTAGATAGTTAGAGATATCATGAGAATGCTGCTGTGTCTTCTGTATTGTCAACTTGCAGATGCTTCGTTGCAGGAGTGCAGAATTAAAATGTTAAATCAGTCTCACATAACTTGCATGAATTTAAAACTAGCCTGTAAATCTCTTCTATGTGCTTTAAGAAGCCTGGAGCTCTAACTTACGAAATACACATTCACAGGTTTCTGCAGCCATCCAATTCAAAATATTTTTAAATAGTTAAAAAAATGCTGTGAAACAATGTTTTATATTATAAATAGCTGTTCTAAAACTGTTTTTAACTTGCCACACGAGGAATTATGTAAGTGCATACTACAAATTCTTATTCATCTAACTACCAATCCTTAGATAACTTAGATTGCAATTCAGTGCCTGGTGTGTCTGGTGATTTACAGGAGCATTCATAATAATTTATTAAAATTCTAACTGAAGCAGAAAAGAATTTGTTTGAAGGAGCAGAAAAGCCATAAGCCACAGGAATAAACAGTCAATTAAATTTAAAACTATCTTCTAACATGCAATAATGTGAAGGGGAGAAGAAAGAGCTCTTGGCTTTGCAGCTGAGAGGCGAATTGAGGCTCCTGCAGTGGCCACAGCTCCGCACGGAGAAGAGGTTTGGGGAGGAGGTTTGCAGAGCTCTGAGCACACGCACTCAGAGGTGCAATGCCACAGTGCACAGTGAGGAGGGGACATGGTAAGTCACCAGCTAGCACTGCCAGCAGCTCACTCACAGTCCATCTGGCATTTTAATCCAGGTACAGGGATTTAGTGTTTCCCCCTCCAGAACACCAGTATTTGCTAGTGAAGTCTCTCACTCCACACGGGCAAACAAAATGAGGTTTTCAGGCACTTCCCTGGGTATTTCTTTAACAAGTCACAGCCCAAATGTGTCCGTGAGCAGGAGGGGACCCCGCTGCCGCTCAGGGCAGGCAGTGGGTTGCAGTGGGCACTCCATGAGCCACCTGCGGCGGTGCATTGCGGGCTAGGCTAGAAAAGTTCTCCTGCTTTCCCCAGCCAGTCCAGCAAAGACTTTTCTAGAAATATCTGTAAATGAATAGCTGCCATCAATCATTGTCATTCCTTTATTTCATGTCTCCTGATGAGGTTGACTAGTGTCATTGTTTGTTACTGTCCAAACCACATCTTCATTCTTGTAATGTCAAGCAGATATGACAAGCACACATTTTCCAGATGAGTAAGATACAAAGTCACCTTTTAATTTACAGTTGTTTGGGTTTTTGTTTGTTTGGTGGATTTTTGTTGTTTTTTCAATAGGGAAATGTGTTGTAAAATTTACTGAATTTCCAGTTTCCTTTGGTACTAAACCAAAGTCACTCATTAATAAAAAAAAAATAAATCTAGAGGAAGAAATTCTTACGATAAAATGGCTACCTTATAACAAGAATTCTTTTATGGAGCTTGTTCCCCACTATTAACTTCACTGCTCTCAAAGCAAAATCTGCCAAAATTATTGCTGGAGCAAAAGAAATGCAGAGAGCAGGGAAATTCATGTAAGAAAAAAAAAGAATGAGAGATTTGCCTGGTTTGTCTCTTCCTTTTTTAATAACAGATGGATAAAGAGAAATACAGCCCTCAGAGAACCAAACAATGGGATAGTCCTCTGGTTTGCATGATTCTTGTTATTGTTGAAATCTTTGTGTTCCTGACACTGGCAGATTTTTAAGACTCTCATTTCAAACACATGTAGGGAGGGCGTATGTGACAGGGGTCCAGTTAATGGAGTCAGCACAAAATGCAAACTGGATAAAAATGGACAAAATAAACCCTGCAGTATTAAAAAAAGGCAGTAATGTAGGGGACCAAGTGTGATATAAAAGGCCAGAGTCTGCAGTTTTGCAGAAGAAAGGTTTGTGGAGCCTGTGCTGGCCATGTCCCTCCGCTGGCAGCCTCCCTTCGGAGACCACCATCGAATACCTTTCAGCTGCAGTTGTGTGCAGCTTGTCTAAATATGTAAGATAACTTCTGTGGGCCTGCAGCAGCATTTCGGCTGGGGCCTCAAACAAAGAAACACCAGTGAGCTTGGCACGGCACCTTGGGAAGGGATTGCAAATTACTGGAGCATCATATAACTTTCTTTCTTTGGTTTCTACTTCCTTTTTAGCTAGAATAACAGAGCAGGGTCAAAAAAGCAGCTGTATTTGACTGAAACAATTAATTTAAAGTACCTAAAAATTGCCTGTGAAGTTTGAGTGTGAATATTAGCCATTCTCATTTTGTACTTTGTTTAAAATCACTTTCAAACTGTATAGGCTATTTTGAAAGAAGGTGGATTGTGCATGAAACCTATTTCATATGCAGATGTTGGCATTATTTTAAATTGCAGATATTTTTCTGAAGCAGAGTAATAATATATTTAGATGTTTTCATTTTGTGTTGCCTATGAAGTTTAATGTTTTTGGTATACTTTGATTCATGAATTTCATTTTTAAAAGTGAGTCCATTGGAAAAATCAAAATACAAAAATAAACTGCAAGGTGCATGGAGTGTTTATTTAGAATAATTAAGGGAAGGCGAGTTTAGTATAGGATTGACTTCTTTAATCTGCTCCTTATTATTTTTAAGAATTTTGGCCCAGAGAAGCATCTGGCCCAGAGCTGATATTCCATTTAAAAGAAATACACATTTGTATTACCATTCTCCACAGACATCTCCAGGTCACATCGTGACAGCTGTATACGCTGGGTGGGTGATGTGCACCCACCCAGCCCTGCATCTCTGCGGGTGCAAAATGGTTTGGCCATGCAAGAGCTGCGGTGCTGGGCTATGCAGGGAGAGCTGCAGCTGCTCATCCTCCTTCCCATGGCGGAAATCCACATTTTAAATCACTGACTGAGCAGAAGTCATGTGCATCATGCTTTTCTGGTCACTTGAGCTCACCCAGTGCCATGTCTGATGTCTCTCTCTTCATGTGGTTGTTCTGAGGAGGAGAGATATGGGGCAAATGGGCTTCCAAGCAAGCACCCAATGGAAGATGAGGCTTCAAAGTGTTTAATGAAAGTAAAATTGCCCCTGATTGTGGACAGTTGTGAAGGGCATTTAATCACTGTGTCTGTTCTCGTGCTTGGCAGGGAACTGTCTGTGCCCATGCCTTGGGCAGGGAAATTGTAAAAAGCCCAGCCAGACCCTGAACTATGTGGAAGCCAGCGGCGCTTCAGTCAGTTCCCACCAGCAGAAGGTCTGCTCTGTGCCCACCTTGCTCAGAGAACATAATGTGGGGAAAAGCTTATTAGTCTGGAATAAAAAATACTCATTTCAAACATTCTTTCTAGCACATATGCTCAAAAAAGTTCACCAGCTAAAGGGCTAGAGGACTCTTCAAATTTCCAGCTGATTTACCCGGCTCTCAGAGCCTCGTTGGCTGAGCAGGAGGATTGACAGTGTATCAGGGCTCCTAATTGAAAAGTAATAAAATCTCTGAGCAAAGCTGGCAAATGAAGGCCTCCAGCCAATTTGTCAGCTTGCAGTCAACTCCGAGGAGCCGGGCAGAGCAGCAAGCCATTAAAAATAGTCTGATAATAGCTGTTAAAACATTTTCTGGGGACTGGGGATGGAGTGAAAACAGTATAGCCAAACTCTTCGGGAGTGAATGCAATCAAAACCATCTTGGCCCAAAGGGACAGAGACAATGGGGCAGAAAGCCGTCAAAACAGACAGGAGCCAGTCCGTGCTGCAGGCCCCAGGGCTGGGTAGGCTTCACATCCCATGCCCAGGGATGCTGGAGAGGTGCCATGGAGGTGATGCGCTCCCCAGGGAGGTTGTTCCCATCCCCTGAGCCAGCCCTTGTGCTGCCACCTCAGTCAGCACCATCAGCAGCTTCTTCTGTGCTGGTGCTGAATGCACGGAGCTGCTGGCAGAGGCATAGGGGAGGATTTGGGTCCTGGGAGGGAGGCAGGAGTAGGGGGGCAGCAGGACCTGGCACATAGATCGAAACAGGGGAGCAGACCCTCAAAAATTAACCCTCTGCGGGAAAAACATCAATGTTTATTCAGCGGGCTTATAGTGAGGAAAATTGCCAGCTGCAGCTGAATTAAGTATTACAAGCAGCTAATTGAAATGTTACGTGTTTCAATTTGTCTGATTTCTTTTCAGGGGGTGATGTTATTTATACAGTTTGTATATAGATAATGACAGACTATACAGAAAATGTAAAGATTGCTACCAATGATCATTACTATGTGAAAGCACTGACACAAATGAGGTATTTGGAAAGACCTGCCATCCTTCACAGCTAAATATTGAATAGAAAAACATATATAAAAGAACATTCTCACTCTCATTTAAAGCTTTTTTTTCTTTTTAATTAAGGATTTTTGGGTTTTTTTTCTGGTAAAGAGGGATTTTGTTTTAAAACAAATACAGTTACCATATACTCCTAGTGTGGAAAACTGCATTTTTGTGTCCTTTCAGCCACATTGTTTCAAGGCCACCCAGTTCCCCTAGGAGGCTATAAACGGGGGAAGGATTTAAATCCAATTTTCTTTGTCGAGGATTTGGCAAGAACCCATATAGTAGGAAGCTGAGCACAGACAAAACTGAGTGAAAGGTGTCCTTTAATTCCCCAGCCGCTGCTAGAACAAAACCTGCTCTCAGCGGGGTCCTGGCTAGCCGCACCCAGGCTGGCTTGGCAGCTTCATTTCAACTGCTGAATTTGGTGTATTTTTAGTTAACTATGTTGAGATTAATTAATTAGCCCCTAGGAGTTAGTGCCCATAAACGTCACCCAAAGCAGAGAAGTGTGAATACGTTGAGGCTGTTAATTCACCCAAAAATGGCAGCTCGTAATCTAGGCAGAGGAAATTCAGTCTCTCCATTGCGATGACTGGCAGCTCCGGCACGCTGTCGGGTTACTGCCTCTGTGACAACAAACTACATATCAATTTAACTTCTTAGCAATGCTTAAAAGAGCATCTTTTTATTTCAGTGAGGTAGCATTTAAAGTTGCTGTTAGGAAAAAAAATTGCCGTGGGGAAGACAAACACTGGCATTTGGAGAAAGAACAACGTAACTGGTGTGATACCTAGAAAAGCTAGTAAATGTAGAGAAAAAAAGTTGTAACTTCATTAGAATGGCAGAATCTATTACAATTAACCACAACTATCTAAATAGGAGCTAATTTACTTATGTGAGCCAAAATTCTGTTAACTCATAGCCTATTGTAAGATGCAGAGTGAATTCTTTTGTTTGTGTTCTGGTTTTAAGTACAGAATAAATGCACTATAATGAGCAGTTGACAAGATGTTAATTCTAAAATCTTTTGCCTAAATGCAATAATATAGTCCATAACTGATGCAAGTTGACAATGGGAGGTGAAGTGTACTGTACAGCCTGCAAAGAGAAAACTTAATGGCAATGGAGGGAAGAGGAGATACTTGGCTTTCATGCTTCATACTGTATATTTTTTTCTGTTGTATTTGTCAACTAAAATGTCTTATATCTCTCTAAATGGTGTCTTTCTCTATATGTATAAATGAACAGATGCAGATAGAGCTCAAAAGCATGGCATGGATGAATTTATCTCTTCCAATCCCTGTAACTTTGACCACGCTTCACTCTTTGAGATGGTTCAGCGCCTCACTTTGGACCACAGACTTAATGATTCCTATTCTTGTCTGGCAAGTATATTCTTTGGTCTCTAGTGATATAAACATCAAGCAGCAAAGTCAAAGCTAGTGCGAAGGCTAATCCCCCTGTTGCTGGAAGATTGACTTCTGTTTACACCAGGTTTGAATTTGGCCCAGAGGTATTTTCTTTTGAGAGGCTGCCTGCAGTGAACTGACTGCTGTTCTTCTCCAGTCTCACTGTCTTCATCATTTCTGTTTGCAATGTTTAAAATGTTTCTTCCTGCAAAGAAAAACTCCAGTGTGGGAGTGTGAAGTAGACAGCAGTGTTTTGCAGCCTCCTGCACTGCCTTCCAGAGTCTTCTGGATGAAAGAACAGGGAAAGATGACTGTCTGGTACCACCTCCCATGTCAGTGGAGTCCCACCAGGAATAACTGTGGCCCAGCTTTGTGTCTCTTTATGAGCAGGGATCCCAAGCAGGTAACAGATGGGACTATGTGGATAACTGCAGTGCTGCTGCAGTCTGTCCGTGCTCACATAGTTGCATGCCCATCCTGAGTACTCCACAAGCAGCAGTTGCAGCTCTTTGCCCACTGTAGGACGGTGGCACTGAGGTGCTCCCAGGACAGCTTGTAGCCTTTGGCTGGGGTGCAGTGCCTGGGGGCTCTTATGTACTATAAGGGCTTAAATAACAAATAACCAATAACAATGCAACCTGGGCAAATAATTTTTAGCAGTTTCAGTGAGGAGGATGAAGAGGCTCTTAGTTTGTGAGAAGACGACAGGATAAATCCTTTCTAGAGCGTCCTGAAACAGAGGACATGGCATGGGACTGTTGCACAGGGTGGCACACTGGGGTGTCATGGTGGGCTCCTTCATCAGAAAGACCACACCGTACCAAGAGCCTTTGCCAGCTGTGCAGTCCCTGGAGCTCTCAAGTGCCTTGCTGTTGAAAGCAGCAACCTGGGAACACAGCTGAGCAGTTGGCAAGGAGGCTGTTGGTCTCAAATCCTGCCCTCCATGTCCCCCTCCACCATGGTGCTCCTCTCACTGCCCTGCTCCTTGCACCACGCACAAGGGCCAGTCTCCTCTGAAGGACTGAGATCCAGTAAATGCCACTAGAAATAGTGAGTTGTCACCTTCCTGAGGAGAGGCAGGGCTAGGAGGAATGATTGTGGACATTCCCTGAGGTAAGAACAGGGTGGGGGAAGGCTGCACTTTAGCTGCAGTTACCCAAGTGGTACAAGTAGGCTTGGTGGGAGCATTGTCAGACCTGCAGCAGGTTCCTCACTGGTTCCATCAAGGTCCTTGCTCTGGCAGGCAGTGACTTTGGCATGCAGCTTCTGCTCCCCACGCATGGCTGACCCTAGGAAGACCATCCCCATCCATGCATGTCTTGAGAGGTTGGCTTGCTGCTAGTTTGTCTCTGTGCAGTCTTGGGCCTGGTGAGAGAGCTGTGGCCGTTGGATTCAACTCATGGAGAGGTGTGAGGCCATCACTGAAAATGATTAACAATGTTTTTCTTCAAGAAACTCACCAGCTGCACTTCTGCTTCTTATGGAGATATTTAGGCCCTTGCTAGAAGCTACCAGAGCAGTGGAGCTCCCCTCAGCACCAAGACTCATCCTCTTCGGAGTGGAGCATCACCAGTTAACCATCTTCTTTCAAATCACCCATTGCAGTGTTGTAAGGAACAGAATAATGGCCTGTGTTCACCTATGCTTGGTTTCACGTACTTCTTTACTTACTCTACCCTGGTTTTGTCCTGATTATGGTATGCCCTCAAAAACTGCAAAGAGCTCCCACTACTCTTGCTGTGTCTTTGAGATGTTGGTGATAGCACTGTGCTGAGTTGGCTGGAGGAGCTGTGAGCCCGTGGTAAGCCTGCTTTGTCCACTGTGTGCCACTGGGCAATTCTTATTCCCTACAGGGCATTCCATGCAAGGTCCCACAGTTTTGCCTCGTCACACCTCTTGTTGTTTTCAAATGTGGACATGGAGGTGCCAGGGAAGACTTACCCTGGCACAGAGGATAACTCAGCATTGCCTCCTTTCTGTAGAACCGGTTTAAACAACACTACTGTGAGCCCAGTCACGGGCTGAGCCAGGCATCCCTAGGAAAACAAACAGCCTGACTGACTCATCCCAGCCACAGCAGAAGTGATGTTTACTGGCAGAGAGCTCTGTGCTGGGGAGGGGGAAGAACAGTTTCTGCAGAGCTTACATAGGGGTCTTGTCCATCATCCACAAACTGATAATATTTCCTGGACTTTAGAGAAGAGTTTTCAGCTGTTCCAGCTTAGTATGGACCGCACACTTGCGTGGGTCTTCATTCTTTTCACTTAGACATGTATGTTGTTTCTGAAACTGCCCTCCAACTCTTCCCAAGACTTCCCCACCCACTGCCAGCATCCAGCTCACACAGCCATCTCTCTGCTGGATCTGTGTTGCCCATGATGTGTCAGCATTCACGGAATTTGCATTATACAGCGCAGCATGTACTGGGGGAAGGTCTTCAGAGTACCCAGCCTAACCAAGGTGTTGTGAAGTCAGGTTAAGAGGTCCATGAAGTAGGCCATGAAGATTAAATTTTCTTGGATTTCCTATGATAAATGGGGAAATTCAGCTACTGAAATGTGAAGTTTCCCTCAAAAACTCTGGTTTTCTCAAAAATTGCATTTGCCTTTAGAAAACTGGCCTATGTGTCACCAGCCCTGACCAAGCCTTGCTCTTCCCAGCTCCAAAGCTCCCCTGGCATTCCCTGCTGGTTTCTGGCACGTGTCTCCTTATCAGAGCAGTTCAGCTTGTTGAACAGTCAGTGGAGCTCCTTGTGCTCTGTGTCCTTCCTCCATTGTCCCCTCCAGGCTTCCTCATGTCATTGGAGACAATCTGTGAGGCCACGCGAGCTGCACCTATCTGCACTGGGGACGGACACCCCATGTGTCATTGCTGTCAGCTGCATTTGGCAGGCTGGCTGGGTGTCAGCTGGTTGGGCCAGGCAAATCTTCATCAAGAGCCAGGATCTGCCTGAAGATGTTGGGGATCTGTCTGAGTACCACCTTTCATCAAACCTTGGGGTTTTTTCTGGGGCTATGGGGAGCAGCATTTACTGCTCCATTGGATCCCCGTTCAGCAGCAAGTGTTTCACTTCCTACCTCTGTCATGCAAAGGAAGACCTCCTGGTCCTCCTGGGCTCTGGATCTGCTGCCTGTGCTCTCATGAGGTCTGGGGCTCATCACTGAACCTCTGAGCTCTGCTCACGCTTCCCCTCATTGCACCATGGCAGTGATTTTGGGTGTTTATCCCCATCCCTTCTGTTCTCCTGAGAACCAGCACATCCCAGACCCTGATTCAGGGGAACAGTGTGGGATGTTCCAGATCACTGGGTTCAGCCTCTGCTTCCTTTGCTTCAGACTCTGATCCTTGACTCCAGTGAAATCAGTGCCAGCCTTCCCGTCAGTAGAGCCAAGATTTCACCCCACAGGGAGAAATGAGTTCTTTGTTTGTACTAGGTGAATATAAGAATTTCAGCTGCACTTCTACCCCTGTATCCAAAAGCAGAGCAATCACGGCATTTCCGCATTTTTACTGTGCCTGATCACGAAAGACTTATGCAAAGAGAGACAAGGGATGGTCCAAGGATGTAACAAACAGGCAACATAAAGAACTCCAGAATCAAGCATAATACCACCAACCAAAAAGCAGACAAAAATACCATTAAAAGTGGTGAAGGCAAATATACCCCTCCCAAAAAATAGCCTTCCAGAGGGCCGTCCCATCTGCATTGTTCTGTGTCTTCATTTTGAAATGTGCACTTCTAGTGATCCCAGCACTGTAGCTACTCCCTATATCTATCATTTTCCCCTCATTATTTTAATTCTTTTCTCAATCTGTTTTGGAGTTGGCCCAATAAGGATGAGCAAATCCTTCTCTGTGTCTTTGAGCTCTTAATTGATATTTCTTCAACTCTTTTCAAAGCAGCTATTTTGGCATCTAGAAAAGATTTGGTGTCATCTGAGTGGTAGAAAATATATTTTAATCTTTCACAGCAGTGTTGTTTCTAAGATGTAGCATTTGGGGTAACAGATGGGGTGGCAAAGAAGTTGCCTATAGGGGCAGTGCTCTGCCTCAACTACTCTCCCGCCCGCTGCAGGAACTTTTCAATTAAACGATGAAAGATTTTGCGGCTTGATGCATTCCAGAGCTGCGCCTTAGCAATTGTTTAGCACCCAAATTTCCATGTAAATATTGACAATTTTGCAGCGTTTTGAAAAGCAATCTGCAAGATTATTCTTATTCTCATTAGTGCCTTTCCCAAAGGCAGAGGCACGCTCCACTTCGGCTGTACCAGGACCTTCACCGGAGCCTCCCCTTGCAGGGAAGGGCATCCTCCTTGGGAGTCCGGACATTGCACCATAAGCCTTGTGTCACCAGCCCCTCAGGACTGATACAAAGAAATGGTCAGAAGTTCCTGGATGTGTAAAGGAACTCTGCTTTTGAGCAGAGCTCCCCTTGTTTCAGTGCCAAGGAGCTGGGCCCTATCAGAGTGTGTCGCCAGGGGCATGCAATAAGGACAATGGGAAACGTTCCTTTCTGATACTGCAGAATTGCAATTCTCCATCCGCAGGACATTCCTACCTGCTAGATGCAAGAGAAGTCATTTTTCAGTGTAATCCTTTGTCCTCTTTCCCCCAGATCAATCTTCCTGCTTCTGGCCAAATGTACAATCCCATCCCCAGAATGAGACTACTGTTTCACACTGTTTAAATAACCAAACCTTTGTCATCTCTTAAAGGTGTCTCTTTTTTTCTTTGGTTTTTTTTTTTTTTGATAGGCACTGACATGAACTGGCCTAACTTTTCAGCATTTTAAATGACATTTCCCTTTAATGGTAGCATAATACATTTTTTGTTAACTGTTGCACTGATTATATGCTGTGTTTGAGTGATGATGTACAGACTGTATTGTTTGAGTGACCTCTCTCCTTTTTCCATAATGTAGCCTTATGTTTGTATTTCTTTTATTAGAACAGTTGACCACTACACCTCCAAATCTGATAGCTTTTGTATTTAATAACTTATATTTAAAATCAAGTCTCTTTATTTCTAAACAGGGCTGGTTTAGTCCTGGCCAGGTCTTTGTGCTAGATGAGTATTGTGCACGTAATGGAGTGAGAGGCTGTCACAGACATCTCTGCTACCTCAGAGATTTGCTAGAGCGCGCAGAAAACGGAGCTATGATTGACCCCACCTTACTTCACTACAGCTTTGCCTTTTGTGCATCACATGTTCATGGCAACAGGTAAGGAATTCTTCTTGTCTAGCAGCGCCCTGCCAAAAAGGGATGACTTAGTCAAATATAGGTTTCCTTGGATAATGCACAACAGTCCCCAATTTGTTTTCACAGTGGATGTTTGGCAGCAGCACTTCTAGTGGCATAATTGGTTTGTTTGTTTGTTTCGTTGCTTGTTTGATGTAAGCAGTAAAAATGCACATAGAGGATCCAGAAATGAAGGTTTATAACTTACTTGCCCAGGCACCTGCTAAGATGCAGTTCTGAACAAGATAAGGTTGCAGTCCCTGTGACTGTCACGGGTTGAATAAATAGAAGTAAATTGTACACTGTGCTGATTTAATTGCTGTGCAAGAGGATCTGACAAGTTGTAGCAGTGAAATTTTCAGCAGTATCAAACTTCAGTGCTCAGAAGGGCTGTAAGCCCTTGGGCACCCATGTCTCATTTAAAGTCCACGTGACATCAGTTCAGAAGTTGCTTAGACATAACTGAAAATTTTATCTTGCTCTGTTACAAAGCAATTTCAGTTTCAGAAGAAGACAGTTCCTTTCTCTCAAATGTGACAAACCTTTGATTGGAGGAACTGGAACTGTGCTTTTCCTCCTCTCTGTTTATTTTGTTGACAGCTGTAGCACCTATTGCAGCTTCTTTTTCTGCTTTTTTTCTGTTAATTTATATTGTATACTTGGAGATATCGCTTTGTATCCTACATATGCTGCTGAAGAAAGGAATGTTATAAAATAATTGGGTGTTCTCGTATACCCTCTGGTAAATACCACCCTGAATTACGACACGCATTGCCCAGGTTTCACATTGCAAGGCTGCATCTTGCTTTTACTGTTACTTTCATACATCTTGTCGTGGAAACCAAGTTTTGCTTCCTTAGTTTCTTTTTTAGTTCTGACTTTCCGTTGCTCATTCGTTCTTTCTTTGCCAATTGTTATATGATTTCAGTTGTTTCCTTTCAACCTAATTTCCTTTTGTTTTATTTTGAGGTTTTTCATGCATTCTTCTTGTTTCTTTCACTTTTGCTGCCGGCCTTGCCCCCCGCATTTCAATCACTTCCCCAAGCCAACTCATGGCAGAATTACTTGGTGGGTCACAGCCAAGTGCAGACGGTGAGGGGGGCAAAGCCTCTGCCGCTGAAACGGAGACAAAAAAGGACTCCAAAAAGGAGTCCAAAAAAAAGAAAGAGCCCAAAACCCAGCCGAATCCAGAGCCAAAAAGGTAAGCAAAAGTGTGCAGTGCACAGGAGTGTGTTGCAGAGGGCGCCTCTTTCACTGAGCACACTGGGCAGTTGCATCCCCACGGCTCAGGGAGACCTGACTCCGGCATTCGGGTCATATGCTCTCCTGGGAGCTGGATAGCACCCAAGTCCCGTAGGGGATCAGAGACTTAGGTTTTTAGGTGTGTGTTTAGAAGATGGCTCACATGGTGTTTAGGGGATGGGACCAGGCAGTGAAAGTGGCTGCCCCATTGCCCTTTGTCCTAGGGAGGACTCATCTCAGCAGACAGCTAGTGTGGGAACAGGCTTAAAGCCCATCTGGCCCACAACAGAGAGGAGGTGGGATGCTCATCGCAACTACCCCATGTACCTCTGTACAGGGTCCAGCACAGCCAGGGCTGAAGCCTCCTCTTCATCTGGGTTGGTGGCAGGAGGTGTCTGATGGTATGGGCCATGTTGACAACCTCTCATTCCCTCTCCATGGGGCTGGAGATTGTGGGCTCAGAAATATGTCATGCTTTCAAATCAGTCCCGTGCTGTACAGCTGTCCAGGGCTGTGTGTGGCTGCTGCTCTGTGCCAGGAGCTCCTGGGCACTGCCATAGGGGCAGTTTTGCCACGGATGGGCTATTCCAGTCACTCATTTAAAATATTTGAAGAAAGGAATGAGGTGTCTTGCTATGACTTAGCTGTCTTTAGCTGACAATTGACTTCACATCCAAAAGCTGAAGATTCATGTTCCTTCTTGGTCTGTGCTGTCTCTCTGTTGCTGGGGGTTGCGGGAGGCTCTGTGCGGAAACTGCAAGGCTGCAGCATTGCATGTTCCCACCAAGGGCAGGCTCTGGTTAACACCCAACAGTTTGCTATGGAGTCTGTGGGGTGCAGCGTCTGGTTTTTGCTACCAGAAGGTCACAAAAAGGGACCACAGGGGGTCTCAAAGAAAAACATGACTCCATATCTTTCGTGTCTACTCTAAGCAATCTGAATATCGGAGTGGAAGAGTCATGATTTCTTCTCAGAAAGCTGTTGAGGCCGCATGCATCCTGCATTTGCGAGCTGGCTGGCAG
Organism: Edolisoma coerulescens; assembly: GCA_013397115.1. Classification (NCBI taxonomy): domain Eukaryota; kingdom Metazoa; phylum Chordata; class Aves; order Passeriformes; family Campephagidae; genus Edolisoma; species Edolisoma coerulescens. The sequence continues at coordinate 433,155 of VWZW01006017.1, read as the reverse complement.
AGACCGATGGAAAGCCGGTATTTACCCATGCAGTCCTTACTGGCAGTTGCGACGTGTGTAAAGCCACGCTCGCTTTAGCTTGTCCTTCCCTCCCAGCTGCTGTGTCTATACATTGCTCATTGCCTTATGACTGGCCCTGTTCTCCCCCGGAAACTTATAGCTCATGGCTGAGCTGAAACTTTCCATGTAAAATTTGTCGAGGTGGCACACCTGCCCCAGGACCTAGCAGAGCATCCAACAGAACATCTTGGAGTGGCCATACATGGCCTTGTTGTTGGGATGCACCGTGGTCTGGGAAAGACTGAGTTATAAGACGTTTTTATTTTTAACAAGGGCTTCTTTTTCCATCGAATCTGAAAAAGTGTTGATTTTCTTCACAAAAAAGAGTTCCTTCACTTTTAGACAGTAAAAACCCCTGAACGGGTGGTTTAGCTTTCCCCAGGATGAGATTGGCTGTCAGACAGAATATGCCACCCAGTAATGAAGGTCGAGCAGGGAGATAATTTCATGTGGCTATCAATCTCCTGTATTAGCAGCAGACAGTGATGGAGCTGAGGTGGGCTGTCTGTTTGTATCGTGTTTGCATAAGGTCAAGCAGTGAGACAACAGTCGCTTGCAGTCAGCGGGAAGTGCAGGCAGGCTGCGGTGCGGATGCTGAGGACAGCCTGAAGGTCAAGGCTGACAGGATGACAGGCGTCAGCGTGGGGACGATGCCTCCTCGCCCGTCCAGCTCCTGTTTCAGCAGCGTGGCTGCACCGCAGCCAGGATGGGAGCAGGAAGGCTGCTGGTGGAAATGCACCTCTAGCTTGGAGCTGACCCTGCAGCAGCAGCAGGTGAAATGGTCAAAATGGGATTTTGTGGACAGTTTGGAGCCCTGTTGCCTTACATGTCAGAGTTTGGTCTCCCCCCTCTTTTGGGCTCATGTATCTTACTCAGATTCTTGACATGATCTCTCCATACCAAGGCTGTAAATCACTGCTATTTGCATGACAGTCCACATAATTTTTCTTTTAATTTCATCTTTTTCACAAGTAGAAATGGAGTTAAATGTAAATTACTTGCCTTAAGTTTCACCTCCTGAGACACCTGACTGCAAATTCAGAGTATGAGGGAAATGGGGACCAGCAAGAGCAATATCCACATGGTTTACTCTCTGCAGGTACTTGCTCTTCACTGAGACTAAGGAACTTGATGCTTTTTAATTGTTGTGGTCACTCATTAGCTGGTAATGGAGTTTGATCCACTTGGTATCACAGGATGCCTTCTGTAAAGACCTATCATTATGAAAAAATGTGACTTCTGATGTATTTACATCGGTGACAAGTAATAAAGGCACCGAATTATCCAGACATCCGACAACACACGTTGTATGTTTATTGATGTCTGTTTGCTTTTGGTACCACCACGGTGTTGCTTTTCTTTATCAATAGTCCTCCAGAGAACTAGCAAAGGCAAGAGCAGGAATGGTTTTGAAAAGGCATTGTGATTTGGGATAAAATTTTGAAAGGATTTACATGGCCACCAAGGTCTTTCCCTGCCTTCTCTCTCTGTATTTTCACTGTCCTCATGTTGGAGGGCTGTGACAGTACTTCCAGTGTTGTTTGACACGCAGAGAAGTGATGTGTTAGAGGAGCCTCACTGCTTCATTGTCTGCACATGGGAGAGGCATTGTGGAACAGAAAGTTGAGCTCAGCTTTTCTAGGTCCAAAGTTAGTGCCTGAATCTTGAGCAGTGGTTCCTGCCCCTTGCAAAAAAGTGGCTTTCAGGAGTGGCCTTGGTTTCACTTCTGCATTTTTTTGATTTAGGCATAGAATAGCATTATTTTTAAAATTTAAAGTTAGCACCATGAAAAACTCCTTTTGTGCTTGTTAATCCCAAACTTTTAAAAATCAGACTTAAATATTGATCGTTTGCATGCTAAATATTAGCAGAGTGAGCTTATCAAAATCAGGATGCTGGACTGAATTCCCTCCAGTCTAATAACAAACACCATAATATTCTGCAAGTTGTTCAATGCCTATTTACCTAGAGTCCAAGCAGCTACAAGTCTCTCTGTTAATTAATTGGGTATATTAGTGCCTTCCCTTTCTTCTGTAGACTGTATTTTATGGCCTCAAACTTGTTTTCAAGAAGAAGCTGTTTCGTTAGCTAATGTTACCATTACCTTTCATTATTGTTTTTACAACTGTAACCCAGCAGAAATAATGCTATTGTCATAAACCTTCAGGAACTGAAAACTCTGCGTGACATACCTGCATTTTTTTCCATTATATTGTCATTACATATCTGGTCTGTTTCACATAAAGATTTCCACACAGCTAGTTGAAACAAAAGAAATACAGGATTATTTTGGTCCCTTAAGTAGTAAATACATGAATACTTTATCATGATATCTTTGTGTGCTTCCTTACAGCTTTGTGTTGAGTTTCCACATCTCGTTCAGACGCCCTGTCCTGGCTGCAGTAAGTCAGGTTCAATCTGGCAGGGTGTAACCCTGTCATGAGGTGCCAGCTCCGTGTCCCATCCAGCCCCGCGATCAGCCTGTGGTGACACAGCAGGTGCTCCCACTGTCTGTCGGATGGGATGCGCTGCCTGTGCCTGAAAGGCTGGGTTCCCAGCCACCAGCAGGTCACCAGCTCAGTGCAAGAGGCTGACTTGATTCGTCACAATGGGTGTAGGATGGCAGGGCTCAGAAACCATCCGGTGCCAGCGCGGTGCATCAGGGGTGCGGATCGCACATGAGAATCAGTGAGCCATAACTTGGCCTGGTGCTGCGGCATGAAGGAGAGCCCAAGTGAAAGGAAGGCAGGAGTTGGGAGATTAAATGGTTCCCATGCTTGGCAGTACCTCATGAGTGGCTGGGGCAGTGCCCAGGAGCGCTGGGGTGAACAAAGGGCTTCTCACCAACGTTTCCCACGCAGGGTGGGTCCCCAGAAGAAAGGGGAGCTGGGGGAGATTGATGTGTGCTGAATATGCTTTTTTCCTAGGGGTCTAGGCAGGTGGACTCTTTCAGGTCTGGTCTGCTGAGGGAGATGTGAGAGGCAGCCGTGATCCTGCCCACATCCCCAGAGCCTGTCCCTGTGCAACCGGTGGGACTGCACGCCGGCAACTCTTCCTGTGAGGGATCCTGCGAAAGCCTCTCCTGACACATGCCGTCCAAGGCACTAATCATTGATGTTTACTGTATAGCTCATATGTGCTGCACCTGGCAACCAGCAAGGGAGCTGAAGGCAGCACGTGTTTTATATTTGAGTTGTTACTTAAAAAATCAAATTATTTGCATCAATTTTTGACATTGTTTTTTTTCCCTTGGCTCTGCATGCCAGGGCTCACAGTGCATGCAAAGATCTGCTTGCTACGTGTAAGCAATGTTTTCCCCAGTAAAAAAAAAAGTGTAGACAAGTTAAACATAAAAGGTGTAAAAGATGATATGTCTTTTCATTTAGAAGCCGATGTGGTATTTCATGGAGGCTTATGTCAAAGAGATTAACATGCTGGAGCTTTACTGTATATTTATAATTGCATACAAATGCATGATATTGCTTCATATATTAATCTTTGTTAAAAAATCATTTTGATATATTTGTTTTAGCAGCGTAACTAGCCCCGGGGCACCGGGTATAATTAGAAAAGGGCATGGGGGGAGGTGGGACTTGTAGAATAAAGCAGTGGCCTTAGGATCACAGGTCCTAATTATAATTTATAATTAACCCCGGGATTTGCACAAACCATCTAAGCTAAACAAGGACTATAATTTTTGCTGTTTAAATTGCAACCCTTTTCTTTTAATTTCACCACCTGCTTTGTTGATGATGTTTTTTTGTGGCTTAAAACTTAAAAACATGGGGGGATTAGGAAAGTGGCATTTAAAACTTTCCCTGTGAAATATTTACAGTGGGAATTTACTAGTTTAGAGCCAACACAGTGAATCTGCAGCAGAAGGAGTGATCTGAAACTTGTTTACTTATAATTAAAAATCTTGTTAGTTATTTTCCTTGCCTTTTTTGCCCTTCTGCTTCTCTCTCTGCCCACAACTTCTGCCGTACACCTCAAGTACCCGTGAGCAGGAGCTGTAGAGAATTGGATGGAATTGTGTCTCCACACAGATGGAGGCATTAATGTTGTTTGTCCAACTGAATTCATAGACCCAAACCCATTTTGTCACTCATGCATTTGTATATACCATGTACATCCAAAACTTCTTTTTCACCCTTTTGCTCTCCTCTCACTTCTCATCACTGCTTCAGTGCAATAGTGATGTGGTTGTGGATTGTGTGTGAGAACATCAGTTCCTGCAGCTGCAAGAGATGCTGCTTGCTGGAGGAGTTGGTGCTTCTGGCCATGAGATCAAATAACTAATATCAAAGTTGAGCTGGAGACCTTTGCTGAAAACAAAATTGCCAGTAAGCATCAGAATGAGCTGTGCAGCTTGAGCTTCTGCTGGGGATTTTTTTTCAGCCCCATCAGCCACGTACTGAAATTTTCTAGAGCACAGAAGTGAATCTTAAATTACAGTGATGCTAAGCTATATAGCCTTTGTGTTCTTGCAAAAGGGAAAATAAATATGTTCCCTCAGAAAGATTATATTTTCAAAGTATATTTGACTTGAATATTTAATTAGGTTTCAAAATTATCAAGCTAATAATTTAAGTGGAAGGCTTTGGATAGTGTTTTTCTAGTTCTATCTATATCCTGCATTTGTCACTAATTAATGAGTTTCTAATGCTTCAGCTTCTGGGAAGATGAGCAACAAAGATTAACATAACTAGTAAATCCAAAGATGTGCAACTGGGTTATAGTGTTTGAAATTTGACAGAAACATCGGAAGTATTATTATTTGTGACATGGCTCAAGATGGGGGATTGTGAGGAAAGCAAAGATGACAGAACTGGTGCTAACCACTGTGACAACAACTTGAAAAGCAGCCGACATGACATCTTTCCTGTCGTGCTGCCGAAAATGTCAACTTTGTGAAGGACAGTGAGAAAATGGTTTGCCGAAAATTTGAAAGGTAGATTCAAGAGATGCTCATCATGTCAGATGCAATATAGTCCACAGCTGGGTGAGAAAGGGAGACCTTGCTGTGGTGATGGCTCTCGCTCGGCAGGCCCTTCCAGACATCCACACTGCTCCAAAAATGGCTACAGCTGACCTGTAGATCGTTTCAAGTTTGCATAAGACATGAGAGCGGCTTGTGCTTACACCCGGCGTGGAGGGACTGGTGGCTGGAGCCACTGAGTTTGTGTTCTGCTGGCTCACACAGATCGCAAGAAAGGGAAAGACCAAAGGATTAAGCTTTCATTTTGTGTGTGTGACTCAGGGGTTTGGTTGGCATCCCTTCAGGTGTTGTGACGTAGGCAAAAGTCACATTGGCCAGAGGCTTTCCCTCCAGAGCCCACCATTTGTCTTTGTGTGGGTCAGTGATGCTTCCAGAGCTGCCACTGCCCGGCCAGGACACAGCAGATGCTGTCAGGTCAGCCTGTGCTGGGTGCCCACCACAATTTGTTACATGGTGAGTGCTTTGAGTGAGAATAGTGAGAAGCTGAGATTCATGTGAGAGGGCTGCGACCCAGCCCGAGCTGTCAGGTCCTGCCATTAAATCTCACCGATTGAGGTTATTGACCCAGCAAAGGGTAACACATTTTCAGACCATTTCCAATCCCTCAGCAAATCACTACTAGGGCAGGCAGCTTTTCCTCCATCGTTTGTCAGTGCTGATACAATTAACCCAGTGACAATCTGAGCTGTTGTGGGTACAGGGGGAGGACTGAATGCCAAAAGTCAAACAAGGGCTTCAACCCTGTGCCTTAATGTGTGGCATTTATTGTGGTCTTGAATTATCTGTCTCTGCCTGGGAGCACACCAGGCACTGTGAGGTGCACAGCATCACAAAAGGCAGGGATGTCTCTATCTGAATATTAAATATTTTACGGAACTTTGGAATAAATTATATTAAGCATGTTAAGACATTAATTTTTGCTCAAAATCTAATTTGGGTTTTTTGTGGCTTGCTCATTTCTTCAAAATAACTAGTACTAATTAGTTACTAATGAGACCAGATCCATACTTCCAAAATTGTTTATGAAATGTGTTCCCCAGCTGAGACATTTTATCCAAGTTTCAGCCTGAATCTTTTTTTCCTATTTTTTTCCTTAATACACAACTGAATTTGGCAAATAATCAAATAAAGATTCTGACTAAATGCTGTTTAACTTTAAATACATGCCCTGGTATTCAAGTCTTTTTCTGTGTCCATGTTGCAAGTTTAATTTAATGTATATTTAGCTTTAAAATTTTGCAGTAAATATCATGTATGGTTTGCAAGTTCTTCTTCCCAAATGTTTTAATGGTTTATTCACCTGTGTTGGAATATCAGAGTTCATATTTATGATATTAAGAGCTTACTAAATGTAGGGTCGAGGAGAAGGGATTGCACAGATTTTATAGATTTTAATTTTTTTTAATACTTTTTTTTTCCAAGTTTAGGGCCTTTGATTCTTAAAGAGGAAAATAAAGCCAACCAATTAACCCCTGACAGGAGGTTCATTAGAAGCTTTGTAATCCCTTGCCAAGTCTTTTGTAAAACCAAATCAGTCTAGTACTGCGGATTTATGCCGCTTAAGCTGAACACTGGAGGAGGCCTTTAAGTAAGAACATTTGTTCGATTTTAAGACGTCTTGCATTACCTAAAGAGTGCCTGTGCCAGCAGAGTTGCCCAGGAGTACACAGATCCTTAGACTTTGCTCTCCAGCAATGGAAGCAGTGCCAATGATTGTGTGCCTGGCCGATCCCTTTGGTGGATGGATGGATTAGACTCGCTCTCTCCTCTTGCCTGGGATGCTGCTGTGCAGTGGATTGTGCTGTGTGGGTGTGGGGGAGAAGGAGGGGATTGCTGCTCTCAGCTCTTGGGTGGGTTGGCATCAGCAGAGGTATGGGATGGAAGAGCACAGGGACCACGGGCATTATCCAGCCCCACGGAGAGTCTTGGCAGGGATTGTCTGCACACTGTGCTCTGTGAAAGATGAGAAATACCCCAAGGCAGCAGGATCTGGGTGTCTCACAACATACTCCTGTGCACTCCTCAAATACAGGAGCATCATGTAGTCTGAGAAAATTTGTGATAAATTGCATAATGTGTTCATTTTTATAAATTAAAATTAAACGACCAAAGAGGCATTGCATTTTCAATGCAGAATGCATGTCACTCTTTAGGCACATTTCGGCAGAATATATTGAAGATGGTTCACTTCAAGAAATCTCTATAATGGGATGATTCAGTGGTTAGGAAGGAGTGCAGAATTTTACATTCTGTTTATGTATATGTCTGTTGTTGATATTCTTTTATACTGTGAATTGTGTTAAATTAGCGGCTGAATTTTTCTGGAGAAATTCAATCTCTATTTTGCCAGCAACAGGCTCAATCCTGATGTGAGAGCTGGCATTGCTCTCCCTGCATGTACCTGTGTTTAGAGGGAAATCTGCTTTTCCCAACTTCTTCAATAATGAAAATAAGGGGGTGGGGGGTGTCCATACCTAGATTACCACTGTGAGAGAGGATACCAGTTTATTTGTTTATTTTTGATACCTTGGCAGCAGTGCTGCTGCAGCCACTGCTGTCTCAGCATGGCACATCCTCTGTCCCAGGTCTCACAGTTGGTGAGGTTCCTATTGGAAAGGGCAGTGTGCTATGGGATGAGGTTCCAGGGTGCTGAGGTGGAGTCCGAGTCATTATGGCATTTCTCCTGCAGGCCTGATGGGATAGGAACTGTGACCGTGGATGAGAAAGAGCGTTTCGAAGAGATCAAGGAGCGTCTTCGTGTGCTGCTGGAGAATCAGATCACACATTTCAGGTAAAGGCACAGAGCCCAGGGTGAATGCAAGAGGAATGATTTCCTCACAGCTCCCTCCTATAAGCAGCAAAGCCAAAAGGCAGGTTTTGAATGCATGCAGGAATTTTGCATAAGTGACACAGACCTACACAGGGCAGTGAAGCATGTTTATAGCTGGCGTGTGATTTTAAATATATATCCTTTAAAGGATATTTCAAACCATCTTGCTCCCATAGGCATGGTAAAGCTGTGGATTTTTTCTGAAATATAACAACAAAAGATCCCTTATCCTCTTATTTCTCTGTTCCTCTCTGCTCAGTTATTACTTGTTTACCTTCTCCCTAGTACTGACAGGCAGGGCTTTCTGCAGGGATGTCAAAGTATGGAAAGGTTTGATACCCCCCCAAAAAGGGATGAATGGCCCCCAGCACACTGGTAAGGTTGGGCAGATTGTGCACCTTCACACACAGATGGGTGATGTGCGTTAACCTACACCCTGGTGCGTTGCCAGGTCTCCACCTGGAAGTAAATGTCCTTTCCAGAGGAGTTTTTCCCTATTTTTAGAGGAAGATGGTATTATCTTTCTCCAAGGAGATCTAAAAACTCTCCAGGTGACACCCAGATTTAAGAAACTGCTAAAACTATCAGCTTATTACTAATCCATATTTTCTTTTGCTGCCTTAGTGTCTACGCCAACAAACCCTTTCAGAAGGTTATCCTATAGAAAGACTGCTCATTCCAGGCAGAGAGACTAGAGAATTGCTTGGACATATATAGGAAAGCATCCTTATAGCTCAGGAAAGACCTGTTCATGTGCACTTGGTCTAATGCTAAGATGATGTGCTTTTTCTAGGTACTGCTTTCCATTTGGCCGTCCAGAGGGTGCACTGAAAGCCACTCTATCACTGCTGGAAAGGGTAAGCACAGAAACGGCAGAGAGTCATTAAAATGACCTGTATTCATGTATCCTTCCATCTAGGAAAGCTTGAGGAGCTGTTGGCTTTGCATAGGACATGTAATTAATGATAGCTTCCACTGAAGTCTGGGGCTTAGGTGGGGTTGGGGTCTCCTGCCTCAGCTGAGAGGCAGGTGTGTAGCCTGACCACTAAAGGCAGCACAGCCTGTGTCTGTGTTAATAGATAAGGGTGAAGGATCTGCCTGGCAAAGATCCATACCACAGACCCTAGTCAGCAATGCCTGGCTGCTGCCTGGTGAAGTTCCCATCTTGAGGCAGACTTGTTCCCTCTGGATGTATAAAACCTGCTCACCAGGACCCTCCCCATCCCCATTCCAGCATTCTTGCTGCTCCAACATCCTTCCCACCTCTGCTAACCTGCGGTATGGCCCAGCCCAGACCCAAACCCAAATCAGTCAGTAGAGCCTGGGAAGGGCAAAACATTGCCTGGCACTGGGCAAGTTGTGACAGATCTTAATGTCGTACCCTAAAAAATCATAAAAGATTTCAGGGCATGCCACAGGGTTTAGATACAGAAGGGGAATAATATAGCAGGGGTAGGTCCCACATCTCAGGCTGGCCAAGGTGACCTTGTAGTGAGTCCTGTGGATTGTACACATGCCCTGAGAGCCGCACAGCACTAGCATAGGAATGGATGTTTGTGCTGGGCTTGGAGAAAAGCAGTTCTGTGTGCCTGATGCCACAACAAATCAGGTTTTCTTGTGTCAAGGTTCTGATGAAAGACATAGTTACTCCGGTCCCTCAAGAGGAGGTAAAAACAGTCATCCGTAAATGCTTGGAGCAAGCAGCTCTAGTCAATTATACTCGACTATCAGAGTATGCCAAAATTGAAGGTAAGGCTCTTTCTTTGTGAAATTACAATTTTTCTTATGTTTCTAGGTGGCAACTGTGGCTGGGAGCTCTTTAAAAGAAACTCATTTGCTATTTATTCTCTTGTCAATAAAACTGTTGTGATTCAGAATCATTTTTGTGGTGTTGGCTTCAGAAGCAATTAAGAATGGAAGCTATGCAAAACGTTTCTTTTTCTGGAAAAGAGAGAGGAAACAGTTAAAAAGAACTGTAGCTGTTTTTCCTTTGGTCGTTAGTGCATTTGGCCAGTGGTGTAGTATTCAGACTCATGTTGTGGTTTTAAAAAACAAATTGTGAAATACTTGGGATGTCATCTTTGCAGCTGAAGGTATACTGCAGCTAATTGCTTGTGACACTTCAGGAGACAAATGAAAAATATAAAGCTGAAAAACCGTTTCATTTATGTTTAATCGTTTGTAGTCAATTTAAAATGTCTTTTTTTCTGGGAGTGTTTCATTGTCTTTGCAGTTTGCATTGCAGTCATTGATCAGTGATCCCATACTTGCATTGGATTTCTTTCTTGTCACTCTGAATCTGGCAAAGCTGATATTATTGACCTTTTAAATTATGGGAGAATAATAACCAGTGACCAGAGACACATGTAGCCATCAAAAAGACATTTTAAAGTTTGCTGGAGGATATGTGTTACTGAAGCTCTATGATTCAGTTGTTCTTTATATGTTACCAGTTTATGTTGGTACCTTGTTGGCTGCTATTCCCAACTTGAAACTCCCACCCAACTTTTTCCAAGTTCCCAATTACATAAACCTGTGTGTTCCAGATAAATGGTATGTTCTGCTCTAGACTCTGGGTTTCTGTCGTGTGTGATGTGAAGCTTTCCCACAGGCAAGATTATTGTTGTATGCTTATAGGACAATATTGAGAGGAGAAAAAAAAAAAAACAAACTAAAACTCCCTCTGATTCGTTCTTAGTTCTTGTTTACATGAAAAATTGGGTTGCTATTATATGGCAAATTGTCCAGGTTCTGTACATGACATGTACTCTCTTTTTCCATTTTTTTTCTGTCTAATGATGCAAATTGTGTACCAGTGGTAATGAATTCATTGTTATGCATCCAGTGAGAAACACTTAAGAATTGGGCACTAAAAGGATGTTTATCAACTCTTGACTTGGTAATGAGTGACAAAAATAGAGAAGGAACGAAAGTTTCATAAGCACTGTATTATCAGGCAATTTATTGAAGTACTCAACTTCAGAGGATACTTTAATTGGTGTATTCTGTAAAATGCGATGTTTAAATATACTTGACAAGGATGGAGAAGGACTGAGAATCAAAAACAGCTTTTCTATTGATGGATGCTTCTACCCAGGGCTGGCTCCCTTAGGTTCTCTGTATAAATATCACTAACTCATTGGTAAGATTTGCTCTCTTCTTTCAGATAAATCTATGCAAAAACAAACTTTATGATCTGTAAGTAAAAATGCATTCATTTCCAAAGTAGTACAGTTAGTGTGTACTTTTCCTTTTGTGCCTCAATTCTTCTTAGTTGTGTTAATTATCTGCCCTCTCTTTTTGCACTATGACTTTTAGGTCTGGGAATACTTTGAAGCAACAAACCTGGTTTTTTTCCAGCTGCCTTTTCAGAGAAATAGTTCATTCCACACTATCTGCTCTCTTCTGCTTTTCTCCTCCTTTATCTGTGATTGGCCACAGCCACTTTTTGATGCTATTTCTACGAAAGTGGTTGTAACACCAATTTCCAAGCATGCTGGGATTGTTAATTTGAACAACCCAACATCCGCCAGCTGCATGCATCAGGTTTTCTCTCATGAGCATAGTCCACTGTATATTCAAATACTTCCTTAGAAGAGCAAATGACAAGTTTACCTTGGTGAGATGCATTCCTGTGTGCCAGACATGGCTTTGAAATCTTGCTTTTGAATGACATTTGAATAGCCACATGTTTAAGGTACTTTTTTCAGAAATGCAGAACCAAATCAGTGGTAGCAGTGCTTGAGGCTATGCTTATGAAGAAATACCTGTGAAATAGATACTGAAGGCCGAAATCCTTAGTATCTTGGAGCCTTAAACCAATGAAATTCTATTTCCTTCTATTCATGATGTTTTGATCATTATATTCTTGCAAACAGTTCAGAGCAAACCTCTAGAGTCATGGTCACAGCCTCTCTTGTGACTCATGGGCATGCTGAATGGTTAATCCAGTAGACCTCAAATTTTNTTTTTTTTTTTTTCCTTTCCTTCTTTTTATCCTGTGTGTATCCCAAAATACTCTTTGGCTTTCCTTTTAACCTGATATGAAGTTTTCCTCTGACCTATAGCTTATAACCTCTTTACCTCTGACCTAAGCCTCTTGCATGCCCAAATCCTCTTTTATAGGGAAAAAGAGAGAAATGTATGAGCATCCTGTCTTCTGCTTGGCCTCTCAAGTGATGGATTTAACCATTCGTGAGTACCTACCACCCTCCTCTCCATGCTGTCCTCACTCTCTCTGTTCTCATTACCTCAAGAAAGTGCAGATCCAAACCAACTCACTCTCCTTGCTTCAAGTCTTTTAGCATTGGCTTGTCTGTTGCTTCTTGTCTGTGAAACCCAGTGTGAGAAGTCCAGTCACTTTCTATCAGCCTAAACCAGGTTAGAAAATTAACCCATCTGTTTGTGACAAACTCAGACCGTCTGTAAGTTTTTTCAGTTCTTCTTTATGTCCGTGACCTGAATGCATTTTTACTTTGCTTCTGTGTAACCCCAATTTGTAAAGTGCTTGTCACTGGTACACAATCAAAAGGTAGCAGCTACATCGTGAAGAAGTGAGCTAGAGGTCAGATAAAGGACACTTGGAAAAAGCCATCCCTTTGCCTGCGTATAAGATCTTTACCCAGTCCTGTGTAAAAGATCGTATAAGGCTGTCCTTTCTCTGTACATCAGATCTTAATGTCTCCTGTCTCTTAGCTCTCAGCGAAAGGATGCACTTCACTTGCTCTCCTCCTCGATTTTTTTACTTACTCCTTTGCACCGAGCTCTGGAGGGGACCCCGACCCCACTGTCACTTGGAGACCCCCTCTATGTCCTCAGAGCGCTCCCTCTCTGGTTTTCTATTTGTGCAGCGTTTTCTCTCACCTCCGTGAAAGGAGCTTCCTTTGGTAACCCCACACTCAGGGGGGTGGGGGGCGAGATGGGGCGACTTTTCTTCTTTTCAAATGTCATATATCACGCATAACTGGGGGGCTGTGCAGTCCACTTGCTCATTAATCCTGCATATCTGTTCTTGTTTCTCTCTTTTCTCTCCTTGTTGCTTTCTCTCTTTCATATAGAGAATCAAAAGGACGCAGGTGAACAATTGTATATGCATTATAAATTGCTAGGACTGTTGAGTTATATTTATTTTGTTTTCTATTTTCATAGCTCCTTAAGATATGTACTCCTTCAGGCTGAAAATGGAGATGCATCGATACTTAAGGAGTTAATTTGTGCTGTCTACATAATCTCCTGTTCCTCCTTCCATAGAATAGAGCGTAGATTAAAAAGACCCTGTAGAGACGTATTACCTTCTTAGGAGACAGTTGTAGAGAAGAATCTAGTCTTTGTAAAGAGAAAGTTTCTGGTTTTTCAAAAGAACTGCAGCTTATTTTGGGTGAAAAAATGTTGGTGATTTGGCCATTAATTTCCCACACCTAACAAACACGTTTATAAGTAAACTAATGTTCATTTTTGGTTTTCATGCCTTCTGTTTTCTGCCCTGACGGGAGGACTGGGTTTTTCTTTCTTTATTTATTTCTATTTATTTGTTAGTGTGTAACAAACAATCTGGTGGGACAGAAGTCGTGTTTGTCTCTCGTTTATAACCTGTGGTGACATGTTACAAGGCAAAGGCTCAGCTCAAGTGCACATCTCTGCAGAAGGGATGGTGGAGCTCTGCAGCCCCTCTTCTCGTTTCTGTTGTATCCCAGAGTCCTAGTTCCAAAGTCCTTGAAACCTGAACTGTTCATTTCCTTTTGTGAGTAGATTGTTCCATTTTATGGGGGAAAAAAAGGATCAGGTTGATTTCAGCTCTGTTTGCACAGGGAAATTTCTTTAGAAGAGCAGTACAAGACGCTGGGCCAGGTTCTGGCTTCCCCAGACCTCCTCAGCTCAAATTTGGCCCATAATCTATTGAATCATAGTAAAATGAATTGTAAATAACAATCAATATTTAGAAAATGGAGAGTAAGTTTTCCTTACATCTATGAAAGGTGCAAATAAACAAAAGCAAATAGAATAGTCCCAATTATTACCATTAACTGTAACAATTAGAGTGAGCACAGGCTGTTATGCATTAAGTATAATAACTGCATGGAGCATCATGCTTGCTGCAACAACCCGTCACGTGCCTGCAGTTTAGAAATTCAGAAGGACATTCCTGTGGCCCAGCTTGTTTAAAAATAACCTGCTTCTTCCCAATGCTTGGAGCAAGTGAAAGGGCACAGGGAGATGCGACTCCATCGCTTTCTGCCCACAAATCTCCCTTTGTTTTAAATAAAAAATTTTCAGGCAAGGTCACCAGAGCTCACTTGAAACCGGTTCCTCAGCTTAAGTGGAGTCAAAAGTGACTGGGGTTTGGCCTGACTTTTTTATTTCGCCAGAAGCAAGAATAAAAATAAGATGCTGAAAACAACTTCTTCTTAAACACACGAATGTTACCCTTTGATTGTCCTTTCTCCTGAGAAGTGTGTAGTCTCTTGCCTTGCATTAAAATATTGAAATAGAACATTAAACAGGAAACTGTGCTAAAAGAATTAAAAATTAATTACTTACTTTAATTATTAATCAGACAAAGCTACTAACACTCAGATTAATAATTCTAACCTTTTAATAAATGTTTGCTTATTTATGTAAGTTAGGAATACATAATTATTATAGAAAAGAATAACTTCTTCATCCCTTATGCATGGGGATCCCATGAACACAAGCACCACCTTGCACTGCTGGAGTTGGGTACAGGCAGCTTCAGAGGTGGTGCCAGCCAAGGCAGTAGTCAGTTTGACAATTGATTGTGTTTGGTGTAAGACTGGGGGGTTTTTTTTCAGTTTTCAGACAGTAATTCTCATATTGGAATTTGGATTTGCTCTCTGTAAGATGTTTCTCGTGATAGTGCTGAGTTGCTGCACAGAGATGAGCAGTGAAGGAGACATGGGGCTGGAGACAGACCTCACCTCAGTGCTTAGTGCCAGGGTGTGGGTGGCAGAGCAGTGGGATGTCTCACGGAAAGTAGCTGGAGAGCAGAGGGACCCACTGAAGCCCTATTGCTCTGTCACCAAGGCAAATCACCTACTCTTGGGCTATCCAAAAATGTCAGGTTTTTGCTTGTCCGGCAGCTGCTCCATCCCCTATGCAGGGAAGGAGGCTCCCGAGGCACCACATCTCGCCATGCTACACAGCTGGCACATGCTGTCCTCCCTGGATGGGCTGCTGGGGAAGCTTGACCTCACTTGAAAACACACCCAGTGGTGATGCCAAGTGGGTGTGAAGCTGGAACCCAGTCAGTAAGGGGTCAGTGCTGCCCACAGAGCAGCAAGGGGCAGCTGCAGTGCCTGTAGAGAGGCAAACTTCTCTCAGGTGCCTGTGCCAGGCTGGGGACGCGGGTGCACTCACAGGAGAGGGACTGAGCATATCAGCTTGGGCTGCGTCAGTGCAAGCTGGCACCAGCCATGGAGCATCTTGCTCATACACTCGCCTCAGCAGGCGTGGAAGGCGTCTTCCACTGAGGAAGCGGGTGCAGGAGAGGTTGGTTTTAGACTAAAGCAGGTTGTTAAGAAGCAGTGGCATTTTCCAAGGCATTTGTACTGGCCCTTGTCACAGTCCCATGCTCACTTTACGTCACTTGCCTTCCCTGTTTCTGGATCTCAGCCTGGGAAGCTCTGTGCACATATCCGTAACTCAGCTGAGGAGCTGAGCTGCTTGTCAATTAACCAGGTCCGAGGCAAGGAGAGGTCCTGTGTGATTTGTCAGCCCAACCCCTGCTGGGCAGTCACTCCAGCATTTGTGATAAACCACAAAGCTTAAAACGAAAATGAAAAAAAATTGCATTCTTTGAGTAAATACAAATGTAAAATATATGAAAACATCCGTCTTTGTATGCAGGAGTGGAGGCTGAAATCATTCTTAGATCCTATACTTTCACTTAGGCATGGCTATAACCTGTATCCATGTGTGCTGAAATGCTGCTTTATTTGTTTCATTCCTTGAAGTGGTATTCCGCTGTGTTTAACAAAGAGTTGTTACGCAGCTTTCAAGATTTCCTCTTGCCCTTTCAAAGGCAGTGTCTAAAGCAGTACAAAGTTATTGCAAGAGCTTCAGAAATCGGAAGATCTGCATTCTGACGTTATCTTTCTACAAGTCTCTCTCCAACTGCAGAGCAACTTGCTGCCTGGGGCATGAGACACAATTCAAATACGCACAAATTCTTCACTAGGCTCAATAGTCGTTAGAAAATCAGGAGAGCAGTTATCTCTTCAGTGTGTTGAGTTTTTGAGGTGAATTAGCATCTCTTTCTGAATTAAAACCCATTTCTATGATTTTTTCTTTCCTTTAAGATAAAACATCGTATTTTCAGAGAAAAAATATCATCACTGAAATCCCTTTCCGATACATGCAAATTAATTTCATGAGTATAATGAAAGGCTGCTCTGCCTTGTCCTTGGGCTAAGTCCGTTATGCTTTATAGTTGTCTTGAGAACAGCAGCTTTTTGTATCATTTTGATGATTGGCTCATAAATGAATGCACACATACCACTTGGATGCTAAAGCCTTTCGTAAGGGTCATATATTTTTAATTATTACAGGGAAATCATTGAATCAGTGGCTGCACTTTTAAAAAATACAAAAAGTCAATAATATTCTTCTCCTGTTGCAAATGTAATTCTTAATGTTGCTGATGTCTTAGTAACCCATGTAGCAGAAATCATGATGCTGAGGGAGAAATACGTCGTTTGAAAATCTTCCAGTCTGTAAAGAGTCATACACAATGAATTGTGTGCAATATCTATACCCAAAGTAGCATAGATTTATCATTATACCTGTTATTGCAGGCTGAAGCTTCTTGCAAGCACAAATCCAGAATTTTCCAAGTGATTTGAGCTTCTGCAAGTATTTTATGTGCCAGTATCATGCAGAAGCATAAAAACCTTTAGAAGTTTGTCCAGGAAAGCACTTTGTCAGGCACTAAGAAGCTGCTCCTGGCTCTGATTTCAGTGATGAAGATGTTTAAAACTTACCCATCTGACACACATGAGCAGCAAGTTCAAGAGCATTTCTGATACTAAACTGGCTGTAGCGAGGGATTAGAGAGGAAAAGGACAGGGAAAAAAGAAAAACCAAAGTGAGACAAAACCTGCCACGCGCTGCAGCTGATCACTAACAAGTGCCATAAAACCCATCCAGACTCACATATCTTCCTCGCTCTGCTTGGGAGCTGAGCCGCCCCTGAAAGAGACCTCACGTGTTGTCTCTGAGACCTGGACCCAGAGAAGGGCATGGCTGTCACGACCCCATTTCTATTTAAATTTACAGAGGAAATTAACCCCTTTCCTTAGCTAGACCTTAATCTTTTAAATTTTCTTGCAATGAAGAGACAACAAAGAAAAGCGTGGGTTGGGGCTCACGGGTGTTCAGTGCCCCCAGGAACAGAGAGAACTCTTCCTTCTCCTTCAGCTCCAGGTGATTTTGCAGCCATCATGCAAGAACCTTGCATTTGGGTCTGAACAACTGAAATGTGTGAAAGAGCTGAATATTTGTGCACATTGGGCCAGATCAAAATTATATCAAGGGTTTGTTGCTTAGTCTGCTCCAATGCCTTGTGGGAGCTTGTTTCCAAGAGCGGGTGGTGGGGGGGATGCCAGGAGCAGGGTTAGGTGCTGGAGGAGTCTCTCACGGGCCCCCCAGAGAAGTGAGAGCCACCCTGGGGCACTGTGCTGACAACTGCTCAGCGGGAGCCTCCTCCAAACTGTTCTGTATGCACTGCACTAGCAACTCATGAAGATGCTGCTGCATCTCTTGCCTTTTCCTCCTCCTCCTTCTCAATTAATGACTTTTCCCTAGGACAGAAAACACTTGCAGTAATCAGTCCCATTCAACACTCTGGAGTCTGGATGTCTGTGAAGTCTAAGAGCTATTTTTGGATGGGTAGCTGTTAGGGATACAGGGGCTGGACTCCACATTAAAGGATGCTTAAGGGCTGCAGTGCTGAGGTGTGCAATGGGGTGCAAAACTCAGATGTATTTTCACCTTGGCTTTGGCACTCTTAGGAAGAGCTCTCTGATACCCCCAACTTTGCCACCCGGCAAGGGGTTGGTGAGGGGTTCCCTCCCTGTGGTTGTCAGATGTGAGTGGGAGGAGATGTGCAATTTCCTCTCCTCACCATCCCTTCCCATCGAGAGACCTTGGCACGAACTGCTCTCCATAGTGATGGGCAGTAAAATAGTCTTCCTACATCTACATGTCAAGCTCAGGAGCCATCAGTGAGTAGCCAAATTGAATTCTTGGTTATGTTTTAAAGTAGACTGAAAGTCATTAGGCCAATGCCCAAAAAGCAGTTATTTTTGTCACTTGAGGCTGAGGTTTGTTTCTGGGGACAAAGTCACCCTTGGTAAACATTGAACAAAGATCAGGATTACTCCAGAGATGAATGGATTTGCTTTTCCTGTTGTAAGAAAACTAGGAAAAGAAAAAAAGCCAGTAGCTTGAATCTAATCGGAGAGTCTGAATTAATCATTACACAGCTTAAAAGACTAAAAATGTGTGCGCGCGCATGTGTGCATTGTGTGTGTGTTTATGTGTGTATATATATCTATCCATGTGTGGAGAGGAGCACCAACCTAACTCACACTCCTTAATGGTTTCCTTGAATATTCTTTATTATACTTTGATAAGTGTTATAGTTCTGTGAGAAATAAAAGCAATCAGAAATCTCCTTTGCACAAGCCAACTGACTTTTTTTTCCCCCCACGGGAAAATGCAAGCAAAATGGCAAGGACTTTTGGCAGTAGAATGTCCAGATAAATATGCCAGATTCCTTGCAAATGACATGATTAAAAATAGTCACAATGCTGCTAAAAACTGTTATTAAAAGGAATAGAAACTATTATGTTAATATATTCACAGTATATAATTTATTCTCTGGGTGTATGTAAAAGGAAAGGCTATTTTCTTAGAATTTTTCCTGTGCTGATATTGTAAACTATATGACAGATGGGTCAAGTCCTGATTGCAGTATTCTAACATTTGGAATAGCAAGTAACATATTTGATAGAGCTGGCAAGTTTTTATATATGATTCAACCCAGAATATAAAAGCCACTAGAATTCCAAGTTGAAAATAATTAAATGAGCTGGAAACGATCAGGAACCACACATTTTTAAGTGACAGATTTTTTTTACATGTTTAAATTGCACAAGAATATTTTATAGCTCCCTTTAACCAACAGTGACGTTTAATTCTAAAATGTGTAATTGATATTTGCAAAGCAATTAATTCCTGTGGCTCATTATTCTATTGCTAAACGTACCTAAGCATTGGGGAGCTGACTTCAAGTCGTGGTTTTTAGTTCACCTTTTCTGAATTCCAGAGTTTTAACTGATTTAACCCATCTCAGTCTCCTCGTGTGACCGCCCAAAGTGCAATTTCATGCTTGCATTGAATTTTTAGCTTTCTGATTGCACGGTACTGTAGGATGTTCGAATCTGCTGACTTCTAGAATATGTGTTGTCAAATGGTGTCATTACCATGTAATACCTCAAAAACTGATAAGCAAAAACCCAGCAGCTTATTCCATTTGTATTTGATCATTTCTGCTTATGTTCCTTTTGAAGTTTCCATCTTTTTGTCACTGTTTTTAAGTCATTTGTCTCTTTACTTTTGGCGTCTCTCTCCATTATGCACAACCAGCCCGTCCACCGAAGCCTAAGCCGCCGGCTGGGCCACCATCATCTCCTCAAATGCAGACTAACATGATAGATCATATGCTCAAAGGCATGGCCAAACAGCCGCCAAGTACTGTAATAGTCTTCCTTTCTTTTATTCAGTGGTTTTCTAGTCTAGCAGCCGCTCATGTAGCAGTAGAAAGCTAGTCCTCATATGTAGCTTTATACAAAACACCTAGTGCGATGTGATAGGTTTTAGAGATTTAGAGGTAGCATTTATTTCAAAATGTCCACATTTTTTTGTCTAGCAATGTCTGACATATGCAACATTTTCAAATATCAACGTCAGCACAAAATAACATTGTTGTTGCATAACATTTTGCATGGAAACTATAAATATGTATGAGCTTTACATGATGTTGGATGAAATGTTTGATAAGTATATCGTATACGTTTCATGTAACTGTCAGTGCTCCAGCTATCTTAGCAGAATATTCTGATGTATAGTAACTTAACCAGGGAAATATTTAAAATAAGAAGGAAAAAAATTAAGATTGACATCTGCTGGCTGCCAAAGTTGTATAAGCATCAATATTTTCTTTAAAGACAGCATCTTTGAGCAGTTGTTCTTATTAACACTTTTGTCTTTTAGTTACATTTGAGAGCAGATCAGTGTTGCAAATGAGAATGGGCCTGATGCTGCTCTGATCAATGGAAAAGCTTCCCGTTGGCTTCAGAGGTGCAGAAACAACCAGATCTTACTAAGGGACCTGTCTTTGGGCTCCTTTTTCAAAAGGAAGTGGTTTCTACTTCTTGCAGCCATTGAGGTGCTGGATAGAATGGGACAAAGACTGAGGAGTTTACCAGGAGCTCTCCAATTTCAGTATTTGCTCAATAAATTATATTAAGGGGAACCTTGATTTTTTTTTTTTTGTTTCCAGTGATACAAGAAACAGCAGGAAAACTGGAGACGCAACACCCAAGGCCCTTATCTGTGCCATAAATCAGTAAAACTGTAGAGTTCATTTGCATGGCTCTTTACCATCCCTCAGCCAAGCTGAGCCCCTACAGTGCCAGGCTTCAGCTTGCCGAGCTCCTCCAAAAACCAGCCACATTTGGGACTGCCCAAATGTGACTGTCCTGAAACATATGGCTTTCCTTTTCATGGGAAATGTGTTACCTGTAAACAGGTATTCAGAGAAAACTAGGGGCTGGCAAGACTTTGAGGGGGAGAATGAAGTCCTGGGAGCTCCCTGAGTCTTCAGCAAGGCAGGGATTTCTCCCTGGTTGACCTGGTCAAGCAGAATGGGCCACCTTGTGCAACCACAAGTTTCTGTCCCACCAGTAAACAAGACCTAAACACTAGGAAAAAAACAGGTATGTAGAAGGCCGGAGCGAGATATCCTGTCAGTACCTAGCCTGTTGGCGTGTGGATCCCCAGAGAGCAGGTCTCCCGCTCCACTCCTGCTCCGAGCAACCATCACACAGAGATTTTGCACACCCCAGGGCAGTGAGCTGCCATTTGATACCATGGAGAGGCCAAAATACCTGTGAATACAGAGGTATGAACTGGCTGTGTAGTGAAATGCCCCTCTTCACCCTCGCTACTCTGGAGAGCTGACTGGGACCTGGGTGTGAACCAGAGAGACAAGTCTGTGGTCAGCTCTGCAGAAGCTGTCGTTCAAGGAAAATGTGATTATTTTCTTTTCCTCTACATTATTTCTATTGAAATGCTCTAAATGTTCCATATTGTTAGCACCTCATATTTTAAATGTGTTATTAATAATATAAATTACCTGGAAGAATATAATTAATTATTTTTTAGAGTTTCCAGAAAACACTGTGAAATAACTCAACATAGCTAAACACCAAGCTCCAGGATTTAAACTCTTTGGTTTGTTTTGTGAGGTTTTTGTTGTAAAGTTGCATCTCTTTTCCCATATAAATCTTACCTATGAGCGTGGGATTTACCACTTTCCACTCCCTCCAGCATGCATAACTCCTGACCCTTGTGGAGTTAAATCCTGGAGCAAGGCAGACCTGCAAGTTTTGCTTTTAGTAGCAGGTGACATTTAAATTGCTCAAGTCTGACAATTTATTACAAGTGCAGACAGATTTTTTTGAATTGATCTTCTTAAAAGAATTTTTAAATAATATAGACATGATTCCTGTAATAGCATCATCTACGTCGAAGGATACATATTGTTCATACATGAGTGGCGAGATGCTGTCTTTAGGGAATGTGATGTTCTTATTTGAGCTAATAAAGTGCCACCATAAAGCAAACCAACTCTGACAGTATTGTGAAATTTGGAGCTGGAGCACTGTATTTTCATAGTATAATAATGAATGTGGCTTTCTAGTTTGCTCAGTACTAATTATATAAGCATTTAACATATGCATGAAAAGATCTTTAAAGCTGTAGAATATTATGGGATTTTTTTTTAACCTCTCAGATAACTTACTGTACATCTAGCTTTTCACCCTGCCTTCCTTTTAACTTGAGTTCTTGTACTACAGAGAATGTAGGCCGGTTAGTCACACCAGCTAAAAAGTTAGAAGATACAATACGTCTGGCAGAGTTGGTAATTGAAGTCCTACAGCAAAACGAAGAGCACCATGCGGAGGTGAGCAGCGTCCCCAGCGAGGTTGTGTCCCGCAGGTCTTCCACAGGCTCTGGTGGGAGCTTTGTGTATTTGTGTGATGTGTTCCCAACTGGTTCTGGGTTATTTTTTTTAAAAGCTGAAAGTATTCATAAATAGCGATGCTCAAGTACGATGAAGGCAAAGTACACTTCAGGAGGAATGTGTTTTCAGAAGGGAAGGAGGGCTGAAGGAGGAATTAATTGAGTTGTGCTCTCCTCGATGTCAGTCTGCAGCCTTTCTGACAGTGCCAGCAGGAGCCGAATCTGGCCAAAATATTCACCACCAACTACACGCGAGAGCAAGCCTGTCCACTTTCCAGAAAGGTCGTATTTCCAAATCATGACCTCTGTGTGTGTGCCTCCAGCCAGCATGAGCAGGGTCCCTGCTGCAGCTTCTGCTCCTGCTGCCCGGAGGGGAGCAAGGAAAACTTCAACAAACCAGAACAATTCTCCTTTCTGCCCTTTCTGAGCATTCAGGTTGTTTCCAGGGGTATCCCTGGGTCCCTCCGGTACGTGATTAACTCACCTGGTTTTCTGTTGGCCTCTTCTGCCTTGGCTTATTGGGAATACCTCAATTACTAGTCACAGAGGTTAGGATGAGCTATGCTCTGTTACTCATTGTCTGGGTAATCTAAGGCCTAATACAACCACTGTTTACTCTTCAAAGCACCTTAACAGAAAGATTCATGTTTTAAAACCACTGAAACCATGTCATAGTCAAATATACACCAGAAAATTGTGAGGTTTGATCCTGGAAACACTTGATCCCATAGGCAGCTGGCACGGCTGGCTGTAATCCTGCCCTCAGCGCTTCAGGACATTTCTGCCTGAGCAGGTGATGTTGCATACCCATGTAAGTACTTGCAGGATTGAGCCCTGAGTTCTCTGTAAATCTGGTGCTCTTGAGTGCATATTGAGAAGTTAATGATTTTAAAATTTGGAGTGAACGGTTATTGTTTATGACTGTAGGTATTGTAGCACTCATTCACTATTTTCTCTTTTCCTTCCCATTCATATATATATATATATATATAGAAATACTCACGATATTTTGCATTAAGAGCATTTGATTAATAATTTCACAATCACCTAAAAATCATTCCAGTATGTATTAAATATGCAGTATAGTTTTACTTATTGGTAATACACAGCAATCCACAAAACCCAACTAATGCCTGATTACATATTTAAATTTCCTCCCTGTTTTTCTACTGTTCATTCAATCTTGGATGATCCTGGCAGGGAAAAGAGGTATGTGACTAAACTGAATGAAGCGAGTCACTCCTGTCATATTCCGTGCATGCCCTCTTAGTGCCATGTTTCCTACTGGGATCTTACCCGGGTTGCCCTCGCTTCCCTAACTTTGACCGAGGAATGTAACAGCAACTTTGGGTTGGCTGCTTGCGGAGCTGGTAGCCTGACACAGGAGGGTAAATGTGGCGTAGCGGTCCAGTCCATGCATGCAGCAATGGGTATATTTTACGAGCGCTGCAGTTACATCCCAACACAACCCTACCTGCCTGGACTCGCTCCTCAGCCTGTTGTTATCTGTCGTTTGCATTCACCCGACCTCTAGTACACTGTGGTGGAGATGGACTAAGTACTACACGAGTGCCTAGAATGGTAGTGGTCTTCCTTTGGTTTTGTCTGTATGTGCCTTGTACTGGATATACAGTATTTATATGTAGAGAGAGAATATACGGGGTGAAGAATGAAATAAACTTCCTTTTTACTAAAGCCAGGGGTGCTTGAGAGCACTATGCTTGTGCACGAACTGTTTTATTCCACTCCTCACCAGCACAGGCTGAATGTACAACCAGCTGGGAAGGAGCTGTTTTTAAAAACACAGGTTATTTTTGAAAAGAAGGAGCAGTTGCAGGACCGGTCACACTCAGCCAGCCACGCTGCCAAGATCCTCACGTGAGGATGAAGGCTCAGAACTGTTCTCCAGCATCTTTTGTGTCACAAGGTTTTGATTAGAGACAGAAGGTTAGTGCCAACACAGATAGGAGGCATCCCGGTCCCTTGTTCTGAACAGTGACCTGGAAGGATGAAATCCATCTCTCTCCAGAATCCTGGCACACTGTTGGTGCATTATTGAATCCCTGTCCTGAGGGTGGCTGTGGCATTTCAGCAGTGCACAGGCAGTTGGCCAGCTCTCTGCACACTTTGAATTGCACCCAAGGAAAAGAGAGAAGAGGCTGGGTAGTTTATCGCTGATTTTTATTATGCGTTGTAGCCACATTATGCTGTCACAGTGCAATGAGCATTGCTGAGGTATTACACTTTTTTTTCCCCGCCATATGATTCCAGGTGACTATTTTTATATGTTGTCACTCACATGGAGAAGGCTTGACATGCAAGGTGTGACTCTTTGGTGTACTTTGGTTATTCAGAAAAAAAAATTAAGTTGCACTGCTTACTGAAGAAATGCCTTACTTTACTGAAAAACAATAGTTTTTGCAATTAACACATGCCCCTTTTTTCCCCATGTGGACATCCAGGCAGACTCCCTAATGAGAATGTAGAAAATAATACTCAGAGCATGTTCAAAAATCATTACAAGAGGAGTATGGTGTCTAGTCAGTTGGGTTTGCCTTACCCATAAGAAAGAAGCAACCCAGCAGAGTCAAAAACAGCAAAATCCGTGTGCCTACATCCGTAATCTGGGAGCAGGAGGTCTCTGTCATTGTGTCATCTCTCCCGTCAGATGCCTCCTAGGTCCCTTTCCCTTCGTCCGGATGACTGATGACAAATGCCAGAGACAATGACGTTCACCTATTTTTAAACTTGTGTTTTCTCTCTCTATGTATACATATGTGTATATGTATATATGTATCTTAACTCCTTGAGGTCATACATATATACATGTGTATCCATGTGTAAAATATACAGTAATAGGTGTGTATGACTAGAAAGCACACTTTTTTCCGCCTTTACATTATTATTTAAACAAAGCAGGTAAGTAGATGGTAAATAAATGAAACGTTACCATCTTGAAGGAGGTTTTCTAAGTATGGTGTTACCAGTCCTGCTTACAGAAATTAGGGAGGAGGTGGTTGAGGATCCTGATATAAGTTAGAGAATTACAGAGTTAAAAATTGACTTTTCCAGCAAAAGGGAAACTGCTACTGGTTTAGGCATATTTTTTTTCCACCAATGATCACATGCTTTTCTTTTTTTTAAATAGTTCTTTTTTTCCCTTTTCATGGAAGCAGGTTCTTATTGCAGGACTCTGAAGTGTTTATGATGGGATTTGTTACAGAAGACATTCTTTAGCCTCCCCTCTTTTCCCTTCCCCCAAAATGCCACTTGCCATTGGTCCTTGGTAGCGGTTGCTCCATGCCCGCAGACCTGTAGGCAGTGTCTGGTGGGTGCCAGCATGGTGGGCTCTGGGCAGGCGAAGGCACAGCCAGAGAAACCACATCAGAGCAAGAGCCCTCCCTGCACCAGAGCCCCAGCACCCTCCCTGAAAACCACAGCCAGGCGTTGCTAACTTAAGAGGACCCTGCACAACCCCACTGCTCAGCAGCGCTCGTTTCCCACCTGTGCTTTGTGAGCAGGTTGGAGCAGGCCTCAAGAGCTCACCTGCGTCTTGATGTTTTCGGTTCCTCTGTGGTCTCTCAGCGGTTTGATGCCTCCCAACCTGGCACTCCCAGGCATCTGGCCCTGTGCCCGGCGAGACACCAGCACCAAATGTGAAGAGCTGAAGAGCACTGCCCCACATCTCAGCCCCACACAGGCTCCCTCGCCTTAGTTTTGTCTTTACCAGAGTGACAACTCTGCAGACGCCAAGGGCCACTGTCACCACCACCACTGTGCCCCTGAGCATCCCTGAGTAGGAGTTGCTGCAGGAGAGCTGGGCAGCTTCCTCCATGGGCCTGGAGCTGAGGACAGTTTGCAGACAAAGGACTCTGCTGTAGCCACCTTGTCCCCATGCCATGACCACTGGGACACTCATCTGCTGATGTTACCGCTTCAGGCATGGGCAGACACTGAAGCTGTGCCTTCATGGCACAGCTCACTTTGTCCACATCTTCACCCCCATTACAGGGCAGGCCCAATACTAAGATTAGTTTGGGGGTCATGTGGTTATTTTGGTTATTTTACATCTTGGATATGCTCTGAGAAGAGAATGCCGAGTGCAATGCCCAATCTATCCATGCCTTCACATCAATTTTATATCAACTCATGGAATAATACCAGGGCACTGTCAGTCTGCTTTATATTTTAAAGGTTTGAAGGAGTAGAAATAGTTCCAAAGACCCCCTGCCAGTATCACTGGCAGCTGAGAAGTTGAGCCAAAACAGGAAGAATCAAAGGGCAGTAACCTGTTTTGGGGGTGCTGTTCCCTCTCCTTGACCAAGTGAGCCAGTAGCTGGAGTTGTGCTATGCACATCAGTGCAGTTCTTCATCAATGGATCAAAACTGAACCCTGAGAGAGTGAAAGCCCATTCTGCTTATTCATGTCTGCTAAAACCTGCAAAAAATGCCCCTCCCTGACTGGCAATTCCTCCTCAAACTGATTACTCCATTCCCAATCTCTTCTGTTTCATCTCCACTCTTGTGCCTATGCTAGAGGTTTCTTTTTCTCGCAAAGTGCCACAAAGCTGTTCCTTAGTTCCTTTAAGTCACTAATTTCCTATCACTTCAAAATGACAGCAAATGGTCCTATGGACAGCTCTTCTCATATTGCATGTTCCCAGCCAGAAGTGACTACTGAACACGCATGCATGCATTTGCAGCATTCACATCTGAGCCATGTATGATGTGAATGTCACCTCAGAGAGCCCGCACAGTGAATTTTAGGGACCCATGTGCATGAGAATGAGTTACCTCACTGAT
Organism: Edolisoma coerulescens; assembly: GCA_013397115.1. Lineage (NCBI taxonomy): Eukaryota > Metazoa > Chordata > Aves > Passeriformes > Campephagidae > Edolisoma > Edolisoma coerulescens. The sequence continues at coordinate 406,138 of VWZW01006017.1, read as the reverse complement.
ATTTTTTGGTTTTCAAGTTTAGACATATTTTTTTCCTGCCTCTGTGAAAATACAGGCTTGCCGNTTTTTTTTTTTTTTGTACCTTGGCATGTTGATAGTAGAGCTTTGTAATGGGTTCCTAATCAGTAGCATCATGAAGGTGGTAGTGTGTTAGCTAACCATGTAAAATGAACAGTGCTGTAATAACTTTTACTGGTGATGTTTGAAATATCTTTAAAACAGAGTGTGAATTATTTAGGACAGATTTTAATGTTTCAGGCTTCTAGTTTTTCAAGACAAATGCAAGTACTGAATCCAAGTAAAATTTAAGCTGTTGAAAAACATGCCAGAAAACCCACAAGCACAGTGAAGAAACTCCCAAATTTCTGTACTTTAGAAATAAGAATTAATTTATTTTTTTACTGATAATTAGCATCATTAATGATGAATGAAGTCATTTATTGTTAATTGAACAGATGAAACCTTCTCTGCCACATTACAGCTGCATGCCTTTTCAGTGGAGCTCTGAAGAGATCCTCTACAAGAAACCTCTGTATGAGAACAGCAGTGCCTAATTCCGTGATTAGCACTGCTCATGCAGGCTAGTGCTCCAAAGCACTGTTCTCTTTACAATAAAGGTAGTTTCCATGGGATGCAGTTTTGGCTTTTTTTAGATATGTGGCCTAACATCTTTCCCTGTGCTTTATTAGAACTAATACACTTCTTTATTATCTTTTTCTACCAACTCTGAAGGCCTTTGCTTGGTGGTCAGACCTAATGGTTGAGCACGCGGAGACCTTCCTGTCCCTGTTTGCAGTGGATATGGATGCAGCATTAGAGGTGCAACCCCCAGACACCTGGGACAGCTTCCCGCTCTTTCAGCTCGTAAACGATTCCCTCCGTAGTGACTGTATGTATTTTGTATTTTGATCATTTCCTTTTCAGTGGGCAGCTCAGATTACTGATAATGCTTTCAGCCTCTCTGTACTGCACAGAGAACTGAGATGGGTAGAGATTTACAGATTTATACACTCTTTTAGCATCAACTTGATTTTATTCCATTGCCACTAGAAAAAAGCACACCCCTTAAATCACCTCAGTCAAAGGTGGGAAATTGAACTTTTATTTTGCTTCATCTTCTCAAGTCTCTTGGTAATGGCTGCCTGATAAGCAGGGAATTAGGTACTCTATCTCGTTGTCTTTAGATGTGTGTATCGTTTTATATGTGTGTACTGAATTTATTTAGCATGGAGTAAACTGGTCCCTGCTTTGAGATTTTATTGAAGGGAGTAAAATGGTAAAGTACACAGAAGCAGGAGTAGTTCAGAAGAATAGTGCTTTGTGAAATAAGACTCTTCTCCAAAGCACTTGGGCCCATGCTTTCAAAACCCATGTGAGGATTTGGCACTTATCTGGGTAGTCCAACCCTTCCTTGGGGAGCTGGTGGCAAAGTTGGCATTGCCTTAGCTAGGTCCTAGATGTGGACCCCAGTTAGCTTTCTAAGACTACATGAAAACAGCCAGGGACTCATCCTCAGAAAGCACCAGCATCATGGTAGTGAGCAACCAAAGAAGAAATGATTCTCCCACCTGCTAAAGCCATAATGTTTGCCGTGCTGTATTTCTTACACAAGTTTTTATTCACAGGAAGTGATAATGTATTTGTAAGTTTGACTTTTTTGGAAAAGAAGGTTCATTGTCTGTTTATTTGTTTGGAGTAAGAAGTCATTCCTGCTGTCTGTGTCATGAACATTGGTGCCTGATGCCAGCTCCGGTTATGTTCTTGAAGTTTTCCTGTTGACTGACAAATTCATTGTGTGATGAAGTGCCACACTGTGGTTTGTTACAGAGGTTGTAGTAACAGTAGTGTCTTACTATACTTTTATTTATCTATTCTAGATAATTTGTGCAATGGAAAATTCCACAAACACCTCCAAGACCTGTTTGCTCCACTTGTTGTTAGATATGTCGATCTGATGGAGTCCTCAATTGCACAGTCAATTCACAGGGGCTTTGAGCGGGAGTCATGGGAGCCAGTAAAGTAAGGAAACCTCCTTTGATACAATCGGAATTTGGGTGCAAATGGATGGAGATTCATATAGAGGTGAATTAGCAAACGTTAGACTGGACATGCAGAAAATGCTTTAAACTTTCTAGTTTAATGATAAAAGTAGGAGGCCCAATCTCTTCAGGATTTTCAGGTTAATGAGGGAAATGGTATTGGCTTTTTGAAATGCATTGCTGCCTCAGTTTGAACGGTGTGCCTTTGAACAGGGAAGCATGAAAATGGGAAAACCTTCTTAACTGCCATGGCTTTTTGGAACCCATTCTAAAAGGCCTTTTCCAATGCTGGCTTTGAGCTCACATAGCTCCTTTTCAGAACAAAAATATCTCGCTTCACTGTGTTCTGTTGCAGCCCTATAACCCCTGTGAGTCATTGCTGTATTTATTCTTCCCAATACTCTTTTTTTCCACCCACCTTGTGGGGGGATAGTGCAGTGTGTGCCTCTGGCATCAGCTGATGGCTGCACAGGTCCCTGTGTCCAGGGCAGCTCTGCCAGTCCCAGCTCCCCTGCCTGTAGGATTAGATGTGCAGAAACCAAAGTGAAACATGGGCAAGATGATTCAAGCATAATCATTTCTTACATTTGGAAAGCTAGGAGCTCACCAGCAAGAAATTGGGAGCCTGAGAAAAACCCAAATTGAACTCAAGAGCTGGTGAATGATAAAAATGTGACATATGCTTTGGATTACTGTTGTTATTTCACAGGTTTTGAAGCATTGCTGAACCCTGTCATGCTTGCTCTATAGTACCAAGTCAGATCCTACGAAGGGAAATAACTGACTTTTCCTTCTAATAAAGATATTAAAAGAGAAAGATGGACCCTTTGCAAGCAGCATGAGTCTGGCAGTGCCTTGGACCAGGAACTGGGACCAGGTGACCTCTGGAGAGACTCTTCCTTGCTTTTTTTTGTCATTCTCTGGGCAGAGTGAAATGGCACTGCACTCTCAGAGGTTGCTGTATAAAAGAATGTGTGGTCTTTCAGGGCTTTTCACACCAAATATGTTCCGTTTACAAGGAAAAGAGATTTTGTTCAGCAGCCAGCCTCCCATATGCAACCTGGAGTCTGAGTACCCAGGTTTTTTCCTTTCTTTTTTGTGCATCCTCAGCATCCGTAAGGATTCTGCCTGCCAAATCTCAGGCTTTTTCTTGACACCTGATCATCCCCTCTGTTTTGAGTGGGGTTAAGTGGCTGGCATTCAGGAGCCTCTCTCACTTTCCATTTGCTGTCTTTGGTCTGCAGGCTAACAGGATTAAAAATCCTAAAAAATCTTGTTTCAAATAAGCAGATGTGACCCAGAAAACACACAAGAAATAGATCTTTCGAGTAGGAGAATGCCATTTTTACAGCCACTCCTTCAAGCAGAATTGCACTTCGAAGTTAGCATTAACTTCAGTTTCAGAGCTCTGCTTTAGTAAAGAATATGTTTGTATTTCCTTGTCTGTTATGAAATAGAGGCAGTTAACTCTGTGTACCTGTCCACCTGGGTCAAGTACTCAATAAACAAATCATTCTGCTTTTTTTTCTTTTATCAGAAGCTTTTTGCTTTTTAATGACTTTGGGGGGTTAACTATAGATGTCCGTAAGTACTTGGATGTGCTACTTGCCTGTCAAAATGCTTTGTCCCTGGGTATGCCAGCATCTATCATTTCCAGGTTATTTCTGATAGTTATAGAAGATCTTTTCTTAGTTCTCTTGTGATGGTTATTCCCTTCTGGAGTTCCAGTTACAGCATGCTTTGAGCACTGCATCTCTAAGCAAAAGCCCAGGATGGACTCTTGCTCTTACAGACTTGTGTATTTAAAAGATTTCTTCCAGCAGGAAAGTGGGTGCTTTCCACAAGAAGCTTCTGTCCATCTGGTGAAAAGATGCACCATGGGGTTTTTTTCACTAGTTGATATTTTGTTCTTGTGTCTCGCACACAAAAGTGTGAGTTGCAAACGCTGGTTCAGTGCCATGTGACCTGGTGAAGGGAGGCACCAGTGAGTGCCAGAGGGTGGCACATACAGTGCAAAGGAAAAGAGGAGTGTCATTCCTAGGATCTTATGACATTTTTGATGTGCTGTTCAGAACTAAACGTTAAGGCATCTTCATCTTTGCCTCCTGGGCAGGCCACCTGCTCCTCTTTGTCTGATCGACAGGGAACTTGTAGCGAAATTCAGGTTAGAGAATTACTTTGTTTGATTTGCCCTCTTGTATCTACTGTCTTCTCACCCCACATGTCCATACTGCAGCACAGTTGAATTTTTGGCCATGGATTCTCAAATAGTTTGGACCAGCCAATTCCCAACTAAATTGTGATCTTCTATTGCCACCTCTCTAGCAGAACTTTTTTGGAAATCAGGATCACTGCAGAATGTTCTTCCACAGCTTTCCTCGTCTTTGGAGAAAGACCTTCAAGTTGGCCAGCAAAGACAGATCATCATAGCTGACCATTCCACCAAGCTTGTTGTTGTCCTGGATCTCTACAGTGCATTGTGAGAAGGAAATCTCATTATCTCCTGTTAACCAAGAAATTATTCCACAAGACAGAATCTTTTGAAAGGGTTTCTCCGTACTTGTGCTTGCAGTCAAGGCTGGAATATGTGGCCCTCCATAACCTGACCAGATGGCAGTTTGCAAGCATGTATTTCTTCTATTTTCATTGCTGAATACTCTGCACCTTATGCTCTGAGGAGCTAGGTACAGAAATCACAAACAGTGAGAGAGATACAGTTAAGTATTGAAAAAAATGGGGGAAGAAAGCATTGATGTTACATGTTTATGAGGGCTCTGTAATCTGCCTCTGCAGAGCTGCTGAATTTGCAGGGGGTCCGTGCCCTATAGCTAGAGCAGCTGGTGTGCTTGTATGAATCCACGCAGAGAAATGTGGAACACTTGTCCTTCGCACAGTCATCCAAGTATGCAGGATACAGAGTAGGTCTGTTCTCTGGTGAGTTGAGAGGTCTTGGAAAACTAGGGTTTGCAATGGATTTTTTTCATGCTAGCTTCTCGGAGAGCGCTGATTTATCTTGCAGCCAGCTGACACGTATGTGTGTGTGTCTGTGTGTATGTGTCTGTGTTGAAAGAAAGATCTTTTTGAGTAAATGCTAAAGCTGGTGCAATGACAACCAATTTCAGTGGCTTGACTAGGACATTACTCATTGACCCAGGGCTCTCTCTGCCGCTCTGTAGTCCTGGCTTTAGCATCTATTAATTCCTCACTAACCCTTTGCAAACTATTTATAAACGTATCATTAATATAAATGTTAGAACTTGAACAATATGATTGTACTAATCATTTTATAAGGTTGTACAACTACAAAATGGTAGTGAAAAATGTTTCCCCTTAAAAGAAGCACCGTTGTAGTGAAAGTGAGTATTTTTGTTACTATTCTGGGTGTCAGTCACAGGAGGAGCACAGATTTGACTGCCTACTTCACTATCAAGCTCTTTGCTTCACATCAAGGCTTTTGTGAAAAGATTTGCTCTTGAGCATTTGCTTAGCCTCGACAGTGAGGTTGCAAGTGTTTATAGTGATGGAAGAGACAGGCGTTTGCGTCTTCCATCACTAAATCATTTCAGGCATCCCGTAGGAACTGAGCATTTAGGTGTGGCCAAGGGTCTCGTTCAGCTCTATTCTGAACTCAGGAGACAGCTCAGTGATTTTTACTGTGATTTTTCTGCCCTCCTTTCATTGCTAGGGCAGCTCTACAGGAGCAGCCGCCTTACAACTGGATGTGTTCCATGTGATCGGTGCTGCTGTACAGTGTGAGCACTGGGAGGTTGTGCAGGGGTACATTGCCAGTCTATTTGCATGGAGAATTTCCCAACAGACAGTCCAGGTGAAAGCCATTTCCACAACTCACACACACAAATGGGGCTGAAGCAGAAGACGCCAGGAAAACAAGCGGTGCGGCTCCAGAGCGTGTGTCTCTTATCAAACGTATCAGGATCCAGTCCTGAAGCTGAGTCGTCTTGAATCAGACAGCCCTCATCTTGTTGATGCAAATGCCCACATTCCCTGCCTGATGGCTGAGGTTATATTTAGCCGTCTATATTAAATAGGCATGGCTGGCTTCTACAAACAGTTTCTCATCTTGGACCTGTGGTTTTATGGTCTGAACAATTGCAGGCTTTATGGAACATTTGTCGGTAATATTAATAATTTTTTAGAGGTCTCGCTGCAACTGTTAGTCAGATAATTAGATCAGTTGAACCTGAAAAACTGTGCATGTCAATTCAGTAGAATTTTTTTTACATTAGTTACTGTATGTTCACATAATATACTCCATTATTTTGCTGTTTTAAGAGTATTAACGTATTCTTGCAACATATTCTTGCATCAGCAAAATAATGTGTTGTATAAAAGAAATATGTTTCCGTGTGAATATAGTATACTGTTTACTCTAGAAGTCATATTTTATTAATACAGTGTTTTTATTAATATAACACTGTCACTTCTTGAATTTTAATATTAAAACCAAAGGTCCTCTGATTTATGTATTTACCATCTGGCTAAGTTATTTAAGTTGCTTTTCCTTATACGTTTATATGTTGTCCACCTCTTGCTATTTCTTTATTTATTCCATATCAGTATCTAACCACATGCACTGCCATTTCTGAAGATTTAACACTCTCTCAATCACTATGGAGTCTATATCTCATTCAATAGTCATATCATCCTAACAGCAGATACAGTATGAATGGAAACAATGGACAGCTTTGTGACGGTAGTGAATTCTCCTGTTTGCCTGAAAAAGAGAACACACAGATAGCAGGAAGTTAAATCTACTAAGAATCATAGAAGTAATTAGAAATAAGCACATAGTTGTGTTTTTTTCACTAGAAAAAAACTTTGATTTGTGATTTTCCTCTCCAACAAGGGATTTTATTCACAAAGAATGAAGTCTGTTCCCTAAGATTCACCACCAATGACAAGCTGAGCTGTTGCAGAGATGTGGTTCACATTGTCTGTTGCGTTAGGAAACATTTATTCAGTACAGGCAGCCCAATTCCATTAATTTGGGGGTTGATATATAAAACCTGCAGTAAGAAACGGAGTGCAAAATAGGTCTCGGGGGAGTTACTAAGATTTTAATATGCCTTGAAAGACATAGTGTATCATTCGATAGTTTCACAGGAATCCAGATAATGGTGTCCGTAAAGTAACTAATTTAATCCAGGGAAATGGAGAGACCTCCAAAGGTGGCATATCCTGATGCCATCACTGAGAGCAGGCAAGTTTGGATGCCGAAGCAGTAATCAATAGAAAAGCTTTCAGCAGCTTCAGCAGTGCAGGGTGAAGCTGAAATCCTGAGTTTCTGATTCCATTTTCATTGAGTCCAAGTAACAGTCTGGTGAAAACAGTGTCAAAGCATCTGGTTTTGTTCCTCACATGGGACTGTGAAACCACCTGTGGGTTGTATACCAGTGGGTCAGACAGTGTTCCTGGGAGAGGGCAGAAATGAAGTATTTCTCTGAAACTGGCCTCTCCTCTGAGAGCCAGGTAATATGTGAGTTGGGTTGAGATTGAGTTCTATCTTTTGCTGATTCCCAGGTCTCCTGATGTTTTTATTTTGCATGTAGAATATAACTGTGATGAGATACTCATTAAAACAGAATTAGACCGATTATAACATCTAGAGATCTAGCACTCTGAAATATATTGGGGTGGATTCCAAACTTTGGGTGTGCAGTGGTGTTACACGCACCTTGTTCCAGGAGAGAATGTTGCATTAAATCATTACAGCTGCCCACTTTTTAAAAATCTCTGTTGGCATAACAGTTGCACATTTGAAAATACTGATTGAAGTCATGATGCCCAAGTACACATGCTTCATATTAACCTTTGATATCTTAATCTCCTCATGGCCCACTTCCAGCTATTGAAACAGTCACATACTAGTCTTTATTTATTTATAAAGTGCAGTTCATTCACAGTGCACAAATAGTAGGGCTGGACAACCCTTTTCTCTGCACCCAGGAATGCAAGGGAGGATCAGGGCACAGTCTTCACAGTGGAAGAACCTTGTAGTTCACTGTTTCATCGCTCCAGATTAGCCCATCTTTATTTGTAGAGGGTCTAAGGCGGAGAGGTTTTGCAGCAAAATTGCGAGTCCATTGAACTTGGTGGCAAGAAAAACTCTTATGGCTGGAATTCCAGACTCTCTGTTTATTATTTCAAATTCAAGTTCCTTAGCAGATCTCTTAGTTTAGCTCTTTCATTCGAGCCTGTGTGTGTAAGAACTGAGACTCTTCCTTAAAAGAGAGATTTTTTTGGAAGAAAACCTGCTCTCTGCACTTTGAAATGGTATCAGGACTTGAAGGTGCAGTTATTTTCACAGGTGTTTGAGTTCTCTGTTAATTTGCTACTTTGTGATTCTTCTTTTCATTCTGGTTTGCTTTTTTTTTTTTTTTAAGGAATTTGAATTTTATAGCAGACTGCAAACACAGTACATTTAAGCTTCCATACTCACGCTTCTTTCTGAAATGTTTTGCTTTAGTTTTTTAACTGTCCTCATGCTGTGAACTTTGCAAATTTGTTTCTGAGTGTCATGTGCTTCTGCTACATCGGCATTGTCACTGTTATGGTATTTTTTCTTTCTGTCTGTTTCTTCCACAGGAGTTTAACAAGTAATCTGCCCAATGTGAATCTACCAAATGTGAATCTCCCTAAAGTACCAAATCTACCAGTTAACATCCCACTAGGCATCCCACAAATGCCTAGCTTTTCTGCACCGTCATGGATGGCTGCTATTTATGATTCTGAGTGTGTATTCAGTTCAAATTAGATCTCATTTAAATTTGAAGTAATCTTGGCATGGATATGTATTGTTTGTTTCTGTGCATTACATAAAACTTTAAAGAGTGATACAGTTAATTAGATGTTTTCTGAATGAGACACTAGTGAATTTCTGGCATGTGTATTTTGAGGGTTTTTTTGTATAAACCTTGAAAATTTGTCTCAACTCCCACTGAGAGTTTGAGCAAGTATCTTGCTTTACAAAATAGCTGTCAACAATGGGGCATGGTCTGAATAACATACAAACCACAGAACTTACAGTGTGACATTATGTGTCTCAAGCAAAGAGTTTTGTCCAAAAGAGGTCATGAACCAATTCCAATGCCAGTCAACCAATTTCTGTGGACCAGATGTAGATCTAAAAATGAATTTTATTTAATACAAGGTCTGCATTTCCCAGGTAATTTTTGTCTTGTTTTTTGATGAAGCTACTTAAGAAAGAGGAGCACCCTGTAACAGGTTTTATTCATTTTGGGGGATGTCCCAGAGAGCAAATAAAGCTCCATAGCCTTCATTACTGCCCAAATAATGCCATGACCAACTGAAGAAAGATATTTTCAATGTGAGTTTTAGATTATGGCTTGGAAGATAGTGTCAAAGCAGTCATTCTGTAGGAGCCTTGTGCTCTGTGCTCCCAGGTTCCTGTCAGAGTTTCCCAGTGATGCCTTGGGTTTTAACTTTTATGTTTTCCAAATCCTGTACTGCCTAGTAGTTTCTTGTAGCCTGTTAACTTCTGCTCTCTCATGCTAAGATAGGCATAACAAAGCCTCTCTGAGCTTGTTATTCAAGGATACTCAGACTGTCCTAGGCCAAAAATGTGTAAACCAGGGCCTCTAGAGAGGTGGAGAAATTGTAGAAATTACATCATTAGCTAAAGTTTTAATTGGTGAATTTATGCTGATATGCAAATGAACCAAACCTATAAAAGTGTGAAGAACTCGTGACTCGTCGTCCATCTTGGGGTCCTTTTTGGATGCAGCCTTTGGCTCCCCAAAGTGTACCTTTGAAGGCCTTTCAAATAAATATCTACCTTTATTCCCTTATTCCTGTTAGTCTCTGTTTTTAGGTGGCCTCTCAAGGCATCACCAGGGTGCATGTGTGAAGTTCAGGGGGAACGTACCACAAATCCCTGGCATAGATTAGGCAAGTTCTCTTATAGGCGATTTCCCACTGAGCAGTCTGGAGGGTGGTACACAGTGGGCTCAACCCAAATCTCATCGTTTGAGGTACCTCATCTCCCAAGATGTCCTATCATGGGAACTGTTATTTGCCCGTTCTCCTTCTAAAATCTAGAGAGTTATTTAGGGTTGGCATAGGGTGGTCTCAGTCAGCACTATGGTGCTTTTCCTCTATCCTCTCACTTAGTAGATAAAACTGAAGAACTCCCCCAAGAATCCCCTGTTCACTGTTATTGAAACACCCTCGATTACATCTACACCTGGAGTCCACCAGAATGCCTCAGCCATTAGTCTGGCACAGGCAGGATTGCAGAGAACTGGTAATGAACGAAAGTAAAGAAAACACTGATGTGAGATCTTTTAAAATAGATTTTTAAACCTTTTAAAATATTAGCATGGTTGTTTATGTTTCAAAGCCATACAACTCATATTCATGCTAAGATAGTTATATTAAAGGCTAGCTTAGGCAGTTGTCTGTAAAGAGTACCTGAAAGTTTTAATCTTTCTCTGTGCATGCTTTGTGGTATTGCCCTTGAAAAGATAAGAATCATGTAATGACAGAAAATTGGATAATTCCTCTGAAAATGCTTGAGCATCAATGGTATATTGCAAGCTGCCTGCGTGATTAGAGTAATTGTGGTGCTCACAAGCAAAATATGAACAGTGCATTTTGGAAATGAGTATACTATATTGTTTACTTGAATGGAGTCCTAACCAAAAGTGAGAAGACGACTGAGAATAATTCTTTAAAAATTTTGAAACCAAATGGATGTCATAATATTGCTGTAGTAAACACCAATTATTGTATTTGTACACATTTAATCACTTAAAATGTAAATTCATGCAGTTCCAAAACTGGGTTGAGACTGTTAAAGCTTGCTTACACCCAAGCACAGGTTTGAACTAAAAACTGGTGGTAGATGAACGTTTGAGACTGTTGTCCAAACTGGTCCCCTGGCTAAAGCAAATGCCTGATTCTTTATCTTTTCATCTCCCTGGTTTCCTTTTATGCACCCTTCCCCTCCATCAAGGGCGTGTTACCTGTTGCTTAGTGTCAGATACGTTTCTCCTACAACCAAGACGATTCATTCTTTACCTCATTGATTCTGCTAGCCCAGGATCCCACAGGACCCCTCTGGCATGTTGGGACTACAGCTCTCACCTGGGAGTAGCCCTGTTTGCATTAGTTCTGAACTCCTCTAGCATTAACTCAATGCAGCTGGCATCTGTCACAATAGAAACACCCTCCCTCATCTGTTTCTATAGATGATGTCAGCACAAGTGGTAATGCATGGTGTGTTAAATATCTTATAAATTACTGTGTTAGCATTAGTGGTATGCGAGGAGGGGGGTTGAAACTCTTGAAGCTCCCTTGGTAATTGTTCTGATAAAAAAAACAAAGTGAGGGAGAATAAGAGAGGGAGAGAAAGGGGTTATGGATGCATAAATTTCTCTGCACAAACGGAGTGCAATCCAGTCCTGTATTTTCATTCTGTAAGTGGAGGTTTGAGATATAATTATACTGTGAAAAGAGCTGGTGTAGCTACACACTGCAGGACCAAAGAGTTCCATCTGGGCAGGGGTGTGGGTACAAGAATATATGCTTGCGAAAGAGATTGAGAATTTTATGGCAGACCAAAGTTGTTGCAAAATATATTTTTTAAAATGTAAATTTGTTGTCCTGTAATTGCCTTTGCAAAGAAAAAGGTGCAGTGGTAAATCCTGCCGAAACTCCTGGATATGAGATGTACCCTTAGCTCAATTGACTTACCCCAATTTTTTTTCAGCTGTTCAAGAGATAAAGTGTGTCCTCGCTCACCACTTGTTAGCACTGTCCCTTACCTGGAAACGGGGCTGTACTGGGGGGACAAGGCAAACTCAAGATATAATTTGGAGGGGGGAGGATTGCATGAAACCCTAAATCTTAATAACTGCATACAGCCTAGTATGGCAGTTATTATTGATCAAGAATTTTCTCCCACAGTTTCTGGCCTTAATTCTTAATAATCACATACATTAATGTGGTTATTAACTAAGGCTGATTTTTACCATACACACGTTCTTCCCGTTAATACGTGTAACTCATGATGTTGTCTTACTCATCTGGTCTGGAAAGTTTTGTGGGTGATGACAGCAAGGTAGATTAGGCAACTGTATGGTAAAACTCAAAATCCTGATGGTGGAGATGGCCAACGTTGTCCTGTGTATGAAACTGCTGTCTGCCTTACACTTGTTGCAGGAATGGTCTCCACATCAGGTTGCAAAGACCCTGATGCCACTTCTGACTTTTGTTCCCATTTTGCCCTGCCAGCAATGGATCAGGCACCTCAGAAGATATGTTCTGGAAACTTGATGCCCTGCAGACCTTCATTCGGGATTTGCACTGGCCTGAGGAGGAGTTTGGGAAACACTTAGAGCAGCGCTTGAAGCTTATGGCGAGTGACATGATCGAGTCCTGTGTGAAAAGGTAGGTGCCCGTGAGCGAGCCAGGCATGTTTCTCACAGGAGCTCACAGGATGCAAAGACTGTTCCACCCTAAAACTGGAATTCACCCCATGGCTGGGAATTGTGGACTCTCTCAAGCAGGCACTTCTCTGTTGACACTCTGGAGAGTGCTTATTCACAATAAGGCAATAAATCACCCATTCTTTTGGGCTTTGTAGGTAATTACTTATTTTTAGTGCTGCACGTGGGGTCAGATCTTTGTAAATGCAGGTTGGCATGATGATGCTGACTGCTGAAGGCATAGCCATAAGAAAGATCCCAGCACCCACCTAAAAAACACAGATGCATGAAAAAAAAACTAGAAAAAGTTATTTTAAAAGTGGGATAGTGTGTTGCTTGGCAGACAGGTTTCACGTCTGCCGTTGATTGGGAAAAGCTGTTGTATCATCAGCCACATTATAGGATAGTTACCTGCAGATCTTCCAAAACAGAGACACCTTTAAGCAACTTTTAGACATACTGGCAGCTGTCATTTCAAAAGCAAAATATTGAAGTTAAATTTCCAACTTTTCCACAGCGATTTATGTCCATTTGCATTGGAGGTAATGAGGCAAGAAGAAAAAATGAACTTTGTATTTCATTGTGCAAAAATTCATAGACAAAGAGATGAACCGGAGAAAAAATGGATGCCAAATACAGCTGATGCATGCTAATATTAACTGCAGTGTGTGATGTGGCTGTTCTGTACCGCAGCTTTCTGGCCACTCTGCAAGTGTGAGTGTGGCATTTATTTTCAGTACGATCCTCACAGCCTGGATGTGCAGTGTCAGCACAGGGGAAGGCATGTTCAGTCCCTGAGATGCAGGCAGGAAGGCAGACAGCTCAAGGCTTATTCTCTCACCGTTCTGGAATAAACCCCACTGCACTTTAAGTGCAATGACATGCATTGCACTTAATGTCTTTGACATCGAGCAATTTATTGCAGCAGCTCATCTTTAGTCCTGTGTCTGGCACAAACACTGAGCTTCAGTTGTCCTCCAGTTGTCAGGCTGTCATTTAGGAGAAAACCCAGTGCTGAAGCTCTGCTCTCTGCTCTGCCCCAGCACCACCAGCAAAACTTATTTTCTCTTTTTTTTCTTTTCCCTTGGAGCTAAGGCCCGTTTCCTGTCCCTGCAGCACAGTTATAGCTGCAATGATCTGTAAAAATCAGACCAAGTTAGCTCAGCTGAGATAACTGGGAAAAATAAGCAAATTTCCAGGTACATCTAAAGAAGGGCTTGTGTGCCTGGAAGCTGGGCTTTTTCCCCTGATTTGCCTCAACCTTTCTACAAATGTGTCGCCCCTCTGTAAAAACGTGGCCCGGCTTGTATTGGTACAACTATATATAATGGTTGTGAGCATAAGTAAGTAGGAACATGCTCCTTTCCATGAGGAGATGGAAAATCCCAGTCTCCTTGGGTCCTTTCAGTAATTATCAAGATTCTAGTCCCCGAGTCCAGGCTAAATCTGGCACTGGTAATTAAATCAGTTCAAATGCCACTGCTGATGTAAACCAATATGCTGCCTTCCCTATTTATATCACCTGCAAACAGGGCCTGGCTAAGGTTTCTTTAGCAATTTCAGTTTGACACAACATTTTTCTTCGCGTCTGTCTCTGAACTGTTGAATCCATGGAGGAGCCACCCCGCTTTCCGCACTGGGTTGTATTTTGGGGCTGTCAGGAAAGCAGCCCATGCAAAGAAGGCCTGTTAACTAATAAATCCAGGCAGAAGGACCTATATACCAGCTCAGATCTGATCCCAAGAACGGGAGCTTCACGTTCGTAAATGAGTTTTCATTTGCATAACCCTTGGGGTATTGTTCAAGTACAAAATTATTCCTGAGCTGCAGCTGATATTATTTTTTATTTGTAAATTGAAGCTCCTATGTTAATGTATTGGCAGGTTCTCTCTGATGTGATAATCGTTCTGTATTAGGTTAGATTAGTGAAGTACCTCTGGAATATGAAGAGGGGCTCTGAAGAAAGCCAACGCAATGCCCACCATACTGGAAAGCATTCCTGTGTTAGACTCACAAATGCCTTGGTATTTAAAATATGACACAGTATCAGGTTTTGTAGGTTTTGGCCTGACAAAGCTTTTGGTGTATCATGGTTTGTTACTGCCAGGGATGTCAAATTTGATCTCAGTGAAACCTCAGGAGAGCAGGGAGGTGTGTGATGCGAGTGTGTTCATACGCACATGACTGTGCCCATGCATGCTTTGTAGACGTATTCTGGTGAATTTGTGTGGCACAGGGGAGCCACTTCTGTGAACTAATAAGACAAATAAGAACTTCCAGCAAGCAAATATTATCATACCACTATAAATGCAATGATCTGGCAGTGTCCTTTCAGTCAAGCAATGAAGGAGTTTCTGTTATTTGTAGTTGATATCAGGGAGCAATAGGAGCTTCCTTTAGTATGCCAGGCTGTGGTTATCAATCAGCTAATGCAACCAAATTAAAGGTGTGCATTGACACTGCTGTTTGTAACATCATCACACTGTTTATCAAGCATAAGAGAGTCACAGTTTCCCTGAAACTGTTGAACACTTTCTAAATAGTGTCTATTCTGAAAAGGGGGTTTCTTTTTAAACTGGAAAATCATTTTTAGAAAAAATGCATTTGTAACAATTGCACTGTGGCACTCCCAGCAGCATTCAGCTTTCTGGCTTCTCAAACTTCTCTCACTATTGTTTCACATTATTATTATTTGCTTCAGTATGTTTAAAAGCAACTGAAACATCTTCTTCTACTTTACTTCACAGAACAAGGATTGCATTTGAAGTAAAACTGCAGAAAACCAGCCGATCAACAGATTTCCGAGTCCCTCAATCAATATGCACCATGTTTAATGTCATGGTGGATGCCAAAGCTCAGTCTACAAAGCTTTGCAGTATGGAAATGGGCCAAGAGGTAAAAATGCAGGTTCTTCCTTTCACAGCTTTTAAAGGCAATGTCATGAAATTTCCTGTCTCCTGTTGTGCTCGTTTCAGAAACGTTGTATCGTTTGTGGATTTAGCCTTCCATAGAGAGTGTGCAGATGAATGTACGGGGGGTTGCTCTCAAATCTAATGAATAGAAACACTCAGAATCCCTGTCACTTATGAGTGGCTTTTTGCAAGGACTGTGGTATGCATACGGTATCTCTCAAGCTTGGTTGTTGCATGATGACCATATAAATTGAGTCATTAACTGCACCTTGGAGCCAGGTGTCGGCAACACACTTTCTGTGTATGGCTATTTTCTGTAGACAAACATAAGGAAAACAGAACTGCCAAGTTGTTGCTGTGATGCATGTAAGAGAAAAAAAAACCCACCCAAACCCACAAAAATAAATAACTTCCAAAAGTAGATTGAAATTCTGGCTGCTTTGCCTTCCTCGAGTACTGGCTGTAATCAGCACACTTGATAATTCTGGATTTCCAGGTTCATAATGACTCAAGTTTCCAAACAACAAACCTGTTTTAATTAATTGCTGGTTTTTATTTTCTTCTGAAGCCATAGTTGCAGGTTGAAGTTTCTGTGAATTGATCTGTGAATTAGAAAGACATGGCAAATTGGAATGAATTAAATGCATCAGAATGCTCATTTTGCTCCAGTGACTTCAAGCCAAATTGAATATTCGTATACCAGTCTAGAATAAATTCACAAATACTGTTTGTCTCACCTGTTCCGCTGCTTGTCAGCATTTCCTAGATAAGCCTTTTCACTATAGCTTTCCATGGTCAGATTTTGCAGTGAATCATTGCTAGTTGTTCCTGTGTTGTTTTCAGTTGTTCACCTCAATTTGTTCCTCTGAAAGAACTTGCTCCAAAGGCCGCTGGATGCAGCAGGGCTCTCTGCCCTAATGTCAGTGGTGTTTGGATCAGATTCAGCTGTTCTTTTTATTTTTCTTATACATATTTCAGTTATGACATTTTATTTGTGACACTCACCTTGTAAGAGATTTCATACTGCCCATCATCAGGTCTTCCCTTGTCCTCCAGGTCAGCTGGAGCAGATCTTGAGTGGGTTTTTGTTGTCCAAGCCTGGACATGAACTTCTCTACCATTTTCTGTTCCATACTCATACCCATTTGTCTCCCCAAATCCCTCAGCCTGCAGCTGCTGCAGCATCTATCCTGGCAGTGCCCCATCAGCTGGGAAGGTCCATGTTTGCGATGCTCCCCACTGCAGACCAGGATCAAACCCTTATACAGGCACAGTCCCTGGGGACAGGGAGATTTTGGAGATCACACAGACTCTGATATCGTGACAGAGGAGGCTCATTGCATTCATTAAACTGTCAGGTTAAGTATTCAGATGGCACAAGACCGATACCATCAGCTGTGCCCGAGTATCATGTGACCAGGCACTCACTGAATCTTTCCATGCTGACTTGTGATGCTCTCTGCTTGCCACAGTTTCCTCCAAAGTCTGAGCATCAGTCCCACTGCAGGTTCGACCTGACTCAGACTGCTGGAGACAGGGGAGCAGGCAGCCATGCGGTTGCTCCTGGGCTGCAGCCGGGATCAGCTGCAAATCTGCCTGTGCCACTTCCAGGAGGTGTTTGGTGCAGCATCTCAGAGACAGCTGAACTCCTGTGGCAAGCAGCAGTTGCTGGGACATGAGGTTGTTAACAGATAGCTAAACTAATAGACCTGTAAAGCAGATGTAAATTATTGATGCATAATTTACCATTT
The DNA here is from genome assembly GCA_013397115.1 of Edolisoma coerulescens. NCBI lineage: Eukaryota > Metazoa > Chordata > Aves > Passeriformes > Campephagidae > Edolisoma > Edolisoma coerulescens. The sequence continues at coordinate 388,967 of VWZW01006017.1, read as the reverse complement.
AGGGCTGCAGTATTTTATACACCCTCCCTTTTCTTTCTTTTAATGAGTGTTACTACCTCCCCCTCCATTCACTCGTGCCACACTGTGTTTTGGCTATCTCCATCTCCTCTTCTTGAAGCTGTCCAAACCTGTGTGCCGAGATGGTCAGGCTGAGGGGAGCAGAAGTTCACATATAGATCTGTCATTACAACCTGGGAGGGGAGGACAAAATGCCACCCTGCCTCTTCCAGTCCCATTGGAAATTACAAGACAGTCAGATAGGCAGCAGAGACATGGGAACCTGGGTTTCCTGCCTGTGTCTTTCTCAGTAGTACGGGGAGTTGGGTCTGTGCCTCACTGAGTCCCTCTGTCCCCCCATCTCTGGTGTGTAGCAGCCGCACAGGTCAGCAAGGGGAGGAATGAACAGGCAGGGAGGAACAGAAACTCGCTGATGGGACCATCCGTCAGTGCTGCAGCCGGCGCATGGCTCCTCCAGCCCGTGTCCCTGTGCACAGTTCAACGGCAGCAAAAAGGGCTCACACTGCTCACCACAGTGTTCAGGCAGGGCCTTTGGCTTAGACCTAACCAGAGAAGACATTTTTGTTAGAAACAAACCACTGATTTCTCTGATAGTTCAATCTATACGTGGGCAGAGACTCTCTCGACACCTTATTTGACCTTGCTCTGGGGGTTCCCTACCACCCCAAAGGCCTTCCCTTTCACACTACCTTCAGTGACACTCACTTTAGCAGATATTTGAATGCATTTTGCGAGCATTACCCTGTGAAACAAACACCCATCATTTCATTCCATTTCCTTGTCTCTAAAGGCAGCTGTTAAAACATTTGGTAAACATACTTTACCATCTTAAATATTTATTTTTCCTCTGAATTTTTAATACATCTAAGGGGATAAATGTATGTATTAAATGTTTCTCAGTTGGTCTAGTATGTTTCTATTTAATATCTAAGGTCAGATGGTCCTTAGAGAAATACAACGTACACACAATCTGTTACATGACAAGGCAAGATACTCATCACATAAAGTCAAGTTGAATCATTGTAGTGCACTTATTATGGATTGTAATAATTGAGCTAATAGAAAGCTATGATGAACTTGATCGAGAGTGGGGGCTACACTGGGTAAAGCAAACCAGCTCTGTGATCTTTAACCTTGAATGTTTTCATGAGGAATGTAGAAGGAGCTGTTGGAATTGCTGGTTTTATGAGCCAGGCATCTGTAGTAGCACCAGGTGCTCGCTTTCCAAACCACCGCCGTCTCTCACCCTGTCCTGGCCGAGGCTCCCCTTCCTGAGGTGGAGCTGGGGCTGTGGCACTAGTGGCACAAGGGTGCACATGACTGGCTGCCTGGGGCAGGCCCTGTCCTGCATGGTCACTGCCAGGGCACCGGGGCTCACTCTGCTCTGGGGATTGCGGCTGCGATGGGAATGAGCGCTCAGGGTACTGCTACACCGCCTTGGTGCATGCACAGGCTCCTCTCCTGCTCTCAGAGCTGTGGTTTTATTCCATTGGGGCTCTTACTTGCTTTTGAAACAAGCTTGTAATTGAACATGCATCAGTCAGTGCATTTCACAGTGGATTGCTTTGCACACAGCTAGTCATGTTTGAGTTCAAACTCATGACTTACTTGATGAAAGCAGTTAGCTGAATGCTTGTTTGCAAAGTTTTACACACACAGAAAATGCAGTTGCAGAACGAAAACATCATGGGAGAGACACCCCAATATATGCACAACCCCTTCTCCATTTCCCTTAGGAAGTCCTGGCTGTGTCTGCCAAGCACATCAGCAGGTTCTACCTGTACCAAGTTGTTACAGGTCCCTGTCACCCCACAGCAGCATTCCAGCTGTGCTGGGAAAGGCCAGGTCAATCCTGGGAGCTGATAAGGCCTAGCTCTGCATTAAAGATTAATCATAACTATGATTCCATAAGGGACTTGCGTATGTCTTGACCTGCAAAGCAGGATGTGGGAATGAGAGCTGCCAGTGCAAGTATCACCCGCTTATTTGTGTATGTTTTTCCCCCGCGTGGGCCCAGCAGATCGCAGCCTGTGGCATGGCGGTGCCGGTTTGTGCTCATGTCCAGGTGAGGCTCTGAGTGCCCCCAGCCAGGCCTTGGGCTGGGACATGCTGTGCCATGTCCCCTGCCTTGGCCCTGCCGCCCCAGTGAGGGCTGTGTGGCTGCCCCGAGGCTGAACCCTGCCTGTCGACAGCCGGTTCCCGTCCTCTTCAGAGCCAAATAAAACCATAAGAGAGTGCCAGGTGTCAGCTACAATCTGGTCCCTTCCCACTGTTTTACTGCCTGCAAATCCTACAGGTAGCGATCTCTGGTATATCAGTGAAAGGAGGTTTTGACCCCGTTTCATTTTCCATTGCTTATTGTTTCTGTGCATGATGCTGCTGTTCTCATACGTCTCTTTTTTTAAAAGATTTTCGTTTATTTATTGTTTATCTTCATATGTTCTTTTTCCTGTCTTTTGCACTTTCCTCTTTATTTCTGTCCCCAATCATCTGAAAAGTTTGCAAAAGAGTGGGTAAGTGTGTCCTACTTTTATTTTCTTTTTCCCAAATTCCTATATTAATGTTACTGCCATAGAAAAGACAAACTTAGAGCAGTTCAGAGTACCGATCAGACACTGAGACCAGCAGCTAGCATTTGTAAAGCCCTCACAGTCTTCCTTCCCAAAGTCTGATTAGTATTTAAAGCAGATTTGTCTCTTTCAATGTGATTTGATGTTAACATTTTAAAACAATATTAATGCCAAGTGGTAATGAATATAGTGACTAGCACCAATGCTTGAAATGTTTGACTGAAAAATCAAATGTTTTGTGTTGGAAAGCAGTCATAATCAGGATTTTCTCAGTCCATTGAAAATAAGAATATACTGTATGTTTTCACTAATTAAATCTTGTATTGGAAACAGGTCTTTTCTAAATTAGTAGAAGACTGTATTTTAGTACCTATTCTAGCCATATTGCAGCTGATTGCATCAGAACTCCCAGGCTGAGCAAGGTTTGGCATGTACAGAAATTAGGTTGAAGACTCAGAAACGCTGGTGCTGCAGGCACAGGCCTTGGTCAGCCAGTGCTGAGCTACTGCCACAGGATCTGCCATTGCCCGGGGCTCAGGGCTGCACTGCCTGTTGGCTTTTGCATGGGACAAAAAGGCTTGTCATGGTTTGTTGGATGGTTTTTAAATCTATCTCACAGTACAAAACAGCAAAGCACTTGAATGAGTGCTTAACTTGAGCCATGTGCCTGCTGAACCCAGGGTAACACAGGTTCAGCTGCTTTGCTGTAGTACGTGGGAAGGGTGCAGCACCATTCCCAGTGGTTGAGCCCACTGCAAGCTGCCCTGGAACAGCACATCCTCCCCATTCCCATGCTGAGGGCTGGGTGGTTTGTGGTGCCCTGGGAAAGGGCTGCCTGTTCCGCTCCAGCAGCAAGTGTATCCCATTGTCCTCTGCAATCCATGTGCAAGATGGGCAGGATAATGCCCATGGAAGTGGAGCAAAGGGACTTCAGAGACTCTAGGAGCACTAGGTGCTGGTTCTCACAGGGATGGTAGAGCTTCCCCTCCGACATCCATGCATGGCTTCCAGAGCTGCGGGCACACAGAAGAGGGCAGGGTTTGCCCTGCTTCGAAACTGATGCAGGATTCTTCTGAATTCAAGGTCTCTCCTACAAGTGTAAGTAGTCACTGGCCACTGCAGTGGGGCCCAGGGTAATAAGCTGCATAATTCTTTGGTTTAATACTATGTCTTGTGGCTTACCAAGGGAAGAGACTGACAAGTGTAGAGCTGTTGGCTGTGATCAATGCTAATATTTTCCTCCCCCTCTCCTTTTATTTTTCTTTAGCACCAGTACCATTCAAAAATAGATGAACTAATTGAGGAAACCGTCAAAGAAATGATAACACTCCTAGTGGCAAAGGTAACCCTCGGCTTCAGGTGAAGTAATTCACTGTTAACATTGCATCTTTAATATGTGCGTTTCCATTAAAATGTGACACATTAGGATGTTGAATTGGCTTCTTGTTTCTCACAGGCAAGATCATACATCTCCCAGTCCTTTCATGATGACTCTTTGTTGATTAGGAACTGCGTGAGATGTAATACTCTGCTAGCAGGATTGCCATACTGGGCCAGAAGTGGCTTTAAGGAATGGGTGTTATGTTAATAGGGTAACACCCCATGGTCAGCATCACCTCATGACACTGGGGGTAGCTGCAGTCAGGGGGTGGCACTGCTAAATACTGCTGCAGAGCCATTGGGGTGGCATGCAGAGGTGGTCACCACTCCATGAGGTTGTGTGGACAAAATAGCTCATCTTGTGCAAGATCACCATATGCTGTTCTAAGAAATTAATTTAGAGGTGACAGTAGTGGGAAATACATTCCAAAATGTCAGGTTTAATTGTTCGGAAATTGTTTTTCATCAGAGTTGGCTCCTGTAGCTCAGCTGCCAGCATTCCCCTTGGGTGGTTGTGTATGTCTGGTGTGCTGTGCTAACCAGAGGGGAATTGGTATGTAAGGAGAAAGATGTGTTTTCCTCTTTTCAAACTTTCTGAGAACAAGTCATCCCTATTATACAGAGGAGACCTTTAAACATGATCTGCCAACATATGCCAGTTCAATTCTTCTGCAGGAATACCCAGCTAGCTGTGTGCTTGCCACTGCATACTGGGAGCAGGAACCACAGCCTTCCCCATCCAGAGAGGCTCTGCTGGATTCCTCAGACATTGCATCCACTTCCTGTTCCCTGCACCACCGAGGACACTGGGGGGTGATTCCCAGTCAGCAAGAGGTGCACCACAGCACCCAAAAGGAAGCACTCCTTTCTCCCCACTCCCCATCCACTGTGCTCAGGGACAGGTGGTCCATTCCTCTGGCAGTACTGAGAGGTCCACTGGCTTCTTTGAGGGTGATGCAGATTCTTACACCTTTGTCCAACTATTAAAAATAATTGCAGTATTTTTTGTCTTTGTAGTTTGTCACCATTTTGGAAGGAGTCTTGGCCAAACTGTCTAGATATGATGAAGGAACTTTGTTTTCTTCATTCCTGTCATTTACTGTAAGTACAGACCATAGTTTCCTTTCTTTTTCTTTTTTTTTTTTTCTTTTCTGAGTTGTAACCTCCTGCCCTCCCAGGACTAGATCAGCTACCTAATAATTCTTCCATTCTGTGATGTTTGATCACTGTATAGTGATCATGAATAGAAAAATAACCTGTATGCAGATATATAGTACATAAACACCCCACATGCACATGCACATGCACCCCACATGAATAGAAAAATAACTTGTATGCAGATACATAGTACATGAACACCCCACATGCACAGAGTAAAGCCATCTCCATCCATTGTTCAGCTTGGTGAAGTTTATTCTGTAGAGAATACATATGAAGATGAAAAAAACCATTGCACTGTACATGCAATTTGCTTCATTGTCACTTCACATGACAGGTGTGTTCCTCTCAGTCTTCTGGCCATAACCGTGACCATCTTAAATAGTAAACAGCAAAATAAGGGAGATCTAGGGAGTGCCTATGTGTTTCTAAAAGAGAACAAGGTAGGGGGAATGCCATGAGGTCATGAAGTACAAGGTGCCTCAAATGCTATATTTCTCCCTAACACTGAGGAACCAGTCCACAGCTCACCACATAGTTCCTAGCAGGGTGTAGGACCAGACCAATATCTGTGCAAAACTGGCCTCAGTATCCAGCAATGGTTTAACAATCTGAGCTGTATTCCAAAAAAGTGTTGTGACAGCTTCTTAGGATGAACACATGGCAGCTGATTTCCAAAGGTCTTCTGAAAATGCGTGTGCCAGAAAGTTTACAAGAGTGTCTCTGTTCAAGCAGGACTTCACTTCTCTCGGCTCACAGACAGCTGTGCACATGAATGCCCGGGCTGGTTGGAAAGTTGTGTTCATGTTTCACACCCCGGCCCTGTTGCCTTCACATGCAGCCTCCCCTGCACTCACTTGTTCACAGAGACTGGGCAAGAGGCAGAAGGCACTTCTCTGCAAACTGGGAAGGCTTTCCAAAATCTCATTTTGGAGTTGTCTTAGTTACTTGCAAATGTCTGCTGTTTGCTACTCTTAGTTGCTTTTGCTGAGTTTGAGGCAATTTGTAGGATCCATTTGGAAATGGAGATGGATTTAGGAAGGTTTAACAGCAGAGGCAATAAACTGCTCTTGGCAGCTTTGCGCACGCAGTCTGGCAGCTTATCTGAACCACCATGGGGTTCAAACAAAGCATTCTGCCTTTTCAGGTGTGCTGGAAGCACTTTGTTCTTCAAAGAGAGGGAGGGTATTCCATTCACTGCCCCGCAGTGCAGCTCTTCTGCCAGGATAAACCCTGTGTAGTTACAGCCCCAGGGCTGTGCTCATCCCTGCTCGAGGGGATGCAGGATATGGCTTGGGTTAGCTACGTGGATACTTTCCCTCATTCCAGTGCTATGGAGGGTTAGGAAATGCTTATGTGCCAGCAGCAGAGGATGTGGAGGCGGCAGCTTTCCAGGCATCAGAAATACCAGCATCAGCCCGTGTAGACACTGTAATGTGCAGCCCTTCCTTCTCCACGAATCCAGGCTGTTCCTCGGTTGATGCTGCGCTGCTCCCACCACATCCTACTGTTTATACTGCCGAGTGCTGCTCCCTTTGATTGCTGAGCAAAGCCCTGGCTGCACCCGGGCTCTGGGCACCTGTCAGGACATGGGTGCACATGGTTCAGGCATCCTCTCTGCTGCTCCTCAAACACTTACTGACAGTTAAGTGCCCCAGCAGCAGCAAAAGAGTCTGTCCCACTCCAACAGCTCCACAGCCTTCGAACATGGTCCCAAAGCCTCAATTTCCTGAGTTTCCAGTCAGGAAGGGATGTATATCCAAATACCTGCTATGCATGGTGTGTCCATGAAAGTGTCTCCAGGAAAGTGTTAGTCCCTCGCCCACAGCAAATGCACTGGGCACATGGCAGAGGAGTAGGATTGCTCCTTCCTGACAAAGGGATGTCTCTCGCTTTGGCCCTCAGGTTTGCTGGGAGCCGCTGAGAGCCACTGAGAGAGGAGACTGAGGAGCAGCCCTGACCCCTTTGGCAGTGGGCTTAGCAAGTCTCCTCTCCCTGCCGTAGTAATGTGACTTGCTGTGTTTAGTCTTTGCAGTGATAAATACAGAATCTCTCTCTTGTTACAGCATGCTTGCACCACCTCCCACGTTTTCCCTGTCTGAACAAATACAACGAAGTGTGATGGTCCAAGCCACTGAGCTCCAGAAAGCATTAGTCTCCCACCCCCTTCCACCAACTTCTTTCATCGCGTGTTTTCCAGGCGCTCTGCAAGTGACATGTACTCGGGGGTCTTGTGACAGACAGTTTTATCACCTAGTAGGATATCCTCATTTCCAATTCTTGCCTCAAAATTCAAGATAAAATTAATGCATCTGTTGTCCTAATAAATTCTCACTAGCCACTTCTCCTTGCAGAGCACTTTGAGAGGAAAACACCCTTCTAAATTTGGCCAGACTTTTTTTTTCTGTTTGTTGCTACGTTTCAGTGCATCTTGGTGGCAGCAGCCCAGGCCCTGGCTGGGTGTCTGCATGTGCAGATCCACTGACTCACAGGAATGCCAGCTGCTAAAATTCCCTGTATTCTGGATGGCCTCTGTAGGCAGAGCATTACACCTGTGGTAATTATAACCAAAGATTCCATGTTACCCAAGGGAGACAGAAGTAAATGGTCTTATTTTTGTTCCGTGCAAAATTTGTATGGTAAACTGAGACGTTTCATGGCAAAGTCACATACTTTGTGAAAAACGGCAGCCTAACAAAAATCACACAACATCCGGCAGTTTGGAAATTTCACTAAGTGTAGCCAAATCTGAGTTTAAAGAAAAACAAGTAATTATTCTGATTAAAGGAGAGTGGGCAGGAGAAGCAGCTCAGCTTTTTGTGGGTGGAGGGAGGAGATCGCAGGAAGCTGAGTTATTCTTGTTGCCTCTTGGCTTTGGAGAAGGTAGTTTGAAAGTGGCGCTAAGTTGGACCCAAGAGTGCTAAATCCACACTCAGCTGGCAGGTTTGCCTCTGCCTGGCATCATGCTCGTGTGATATTTGAAGGTACAGGTCTGGCCCTGAGCAAGGACCCCAGTTTGAGTTTTGCAGGCTGTTAAGCTGCATAATTTTCCAGGCTTTCCTCCAGGCTGCTGGGCTTCACTGCTCAGAAAAACTGATGGTTTGGTGGTCACATGGGCACCCTGCCTGCGTGGGTGTGCCTTGACTGCCTGCTCTCCTGGAGCTGCATCCGCTGGATGGGCTCCAGCTGCCTTCATGCATGGAGGCTGAGGCTCCTCCGCTCCCATTCCACAAGTGCAAGGGATAGCACTTCACCACGTCCCAAGAAAGTTGTGAGGATAAATGCAGAGACAGGGCAAGGTGTCCAGACAGCTGGCTGGAAACAGGAATACCTGGAGACAAGACAAGTGTTTGCTCTGGCACTGATTTTGCTGCCTCCTTCATAAACTCCTGTACTGGGACGTGCCCCATTGCCCTGCAGCCCCTCCGGCAGCCAGACGTGAGGTCACATCGCAGCAGCAGGCGCTTGGTGCCCTCCTCCTGCCCTTCCCTCTGTTCTTGCCCGCCGGCTCGGCAGCCTGGGCGCTGCCAAATACTCACCACGTTCACCTCGGCAATTACCACCAGTCTGGTCTTTTGTATCGCCTCATTGTGCTTAATTATGCACCCCCCACACACACCATATGAGTGCTTCCACCCACTCTCACATTCTGTCTCACACATACATTCATTCTCTCATTCGGGACACATAATTTATTCATCCCAAGATGCAACTGTGTGCGTGTTATATTTAGGCTGTTTTAATGGTAGCTTTAGAAATATTTAAAAGCAGGTGAGCTTTTACACCCAAACAAAGATGGCCGGCAGCGCTTACCCTAATTAAAAGCAGAAGCGTTGTGGAAAATCCCAGCCATACTCTTTCTAGACACTGTGCCTTATGCTACAGTGGGGAAAAGGTCTCTGTGGCCAGCTGGGCACTGCTCAGTTGGAAGAGTTGGCCCTGACATCAGGGGCCACCCGCCTCCCACGCCGGGGAATGTGCACCCTGCTGCATGGGAAACCACAGACAAAGTCAATTTGGGGTCTTGCAGATCCCACCAGCTTGTGAGGACACCAAAGAGTGCAGTGTCCATCTCTGATACCCTCCCTCCAATAGCATCTTCTAAAAAGGGAGGAAAATTAGGGAAAAATTATTTAGCTGTTCAGTCCGGGAAGCAAAAAAGCTTCAGGGCACTTCTGCATGGCATGGCATGAGCACACTGCCCCAACATGGTCTGCAAGCTCTTGCCAGCATCAAGGCCAGCAAAAAGGGGAAAAATAATAATTTTTGTTTTGAATTGACTGATGTGAGGGAGGAACAAGTGAGTGCAGGAGAGGCTGCACATCAAGGCAACAGGGCCAGGGTATGAAATGTGAACACAACTTTCCAACCAGCCCAGCCACAGGCATTCATGTGCAAAACTTCTCAGAAAGTCCTCAGCCTAAGAGAGCATCACAGAATGGTTTGGGTTGGAAGGGACCTTAAAAATCATCTCATTCCAACCCTCCTGCCACAGGCAAGGACACCTTCCACTATCCAGGTTACTCAAAGCCCCATCCAGGCTGGTCTGGATGATGTCCCAGGCTGCAGAATGCACAACTGGGGGAAGCACACCATGGGCAGGACAATGGGAAGGGAGCAAAATTAGGGTCCTTAGGGTGCTTTCTTGTGTCTGGCTTGGTGTGGGCCCCTGCCAGCCTTACCATGCCATCATGCCCCTGCTCTCAGGGGAGCTGCCATTGCTCCTGGGATACAGCTTCCAATAGGAGAGACATGCAGTGCCATGGGAGACACGTGGCATCAGGTGGAGAGGGAGGCCTCCCAAGAAAATAACGATGTCTTCTTATGAACCCCGTCTTCCCCCGCTCGCTGAAGTAGATGCACAACTCCCACACTATCATCTGTTGCTATTAGAGCTTTAGCAGCAGTCAAGTTACCTCTCCAAAAAAAAACAACAGAAATATCACCCTTTTAGACAGGAAAGTGAGTTTCATCACCCTCTTCAACCTACTCAGCATTATGTTGTCCCAAGTTTTGCTGGAGATGGTCTTACAGAGTTTAAAGAATAAAACAAAGACCTGAAAAGGTACTGATGGTGTTAACTCTCTTTTTTGTTTGTTTTACAGGTGAAGGCTGCTTCCAAATATGTGGATGTACCTGTAAGCACAATTTAAACAACTTCTGTCATAGTAATTTGCATCATGCTTTGGTTTAGGGCATGTGTAGCAACCCACATTATGCATTAACAGCCAAGACTGAACCATGGGCCTTCATACTTCTAACATTTGAACTGGAAAGGATATCTCCATTATGTTAATAATGAGCAGTTACCCTCTTATGGAGACTTATGAGGCTGTTTAGGCAACAATTTGCAGATGGTGTCAAAAAGGTACCATATTTATGCAATTGGCTTGAATCACATTTGAAAAAAAAAATGGGAGCAGTGCATTCTGTTAATTCTTCATTTGGACTTGTACAAATACAGTATAATTTCCAAACAAAAAGTCCAGACATGTTTGAACTGAGCCAACACACATCTAACACATTAGCTAATCTATTTTATTTTTGTTCTTCTAATTGTTGGTTTATTTTACTCTTTTAGAAAATGACTTTTTTATTACTTTGGGGAAATGGTGATGAGCTAGCAACATGTGTTTGGGAAATTTTTAATGAAAATAATTTTTTTCCATTTTTCTGTAATTGGTGTAGGAAAACTGTATATCGTTTCCTCTAATTAGACCTTGATTCATAAGGAAAAGAGCCCTTAACGTTCTTAGACAGAGCACTTAACTTGCCAGAAATTTACATTTAAATTAAGTTGAAGTGTAATACATGAATGTTGCCTGGAATAAGGGGTTACCGTAACATTTACAGGCAGAAAGATCCTGAGCAACTGCAAATGCAAAAAAATGGATTTTAATATACCACACCAGTTCCTGCACCCAGTTAGACTGGGCAGTGGAAATGAAGAGTAATTCAGCTGAGTTTGATGATGTGTATGTATAATGTGTGTATATTTAATGCAGGTGGATTGCTCTGCGTGCTTTCATGTGACAATGTGATAAATTTATCAGACATCTTGGACCACATCATCTGCATTTGGTGTTTCTATCCTTTTAGCCCAACCTAAACATTGCCTACAAAATTATTATCTTGAGCCTAGCATGGAAAAGACTTGAATAGTCTGAAGTGTTGCTTGGTTTAAAATACCCCAGTGCAGATCTTGACATCCTGTTCTCTTGGAGTAATAAAAACAAGATTTTGAGAGCATTGGGAAGAAAAACTCAAAATTTATTTCTTGCCCTGAAAATGTGGAGATCCTTCAGTTGAAATTCCTAGTTGTTTCAGTGCATCTTAAATATTCAGTCATCAGAAATTTGAGCACAGAACAGTTATTTTAAGTAACTTCTAGGGCAAAGCATGGCCTTCTCTGAGGCCTCTATGTTCCTGGAAAGTAAAGCATCTCCAGGGAAGTGGTCTCAGTAAAATGCTATGTAACCTTTTCAAGCTTTTCCAAAAGCTTTGTCCCTGGGATACCCTTGGGAGGTCTGCAGCAGGGTCTGCTCCACTCCTCGAAGCCAAACAGATGCTCTAGTTCTTTGTGTAAATCAGAACAGAAATCATTCACGTGGGTTACTTTTCAGTTGTTTCCCCACCTGCCCCTGAAAATAAAGCCATATTACAGTGGCTTCCTTGACAGCCTTAACATTTTTAATGAACTCAACCACCAGCCCCACACAGCTCCCAGACCTGTGCAGAGGCCACCCCATGGTCCATGAGCCACTGCCTTCCCAGGGGAAAGAGAAAGAAAAACCTGTTTGGCTAGAGGACAGAAGGGAAATCCTGGTGTTGAACAGAAACCCACCACTTAAATCTAGTTCCACAAATGTTAGTTAAATCTAATTCCGCAGTTTGCTTCCAATTGTCTGGGTACAAACCAATACATCTAATCCCACCTTGGAATGGGCACAATCGGCAGACTGAAAATTGCGTGAAAGTGTAACACTTTCCACATTTGTGTTGTCCTCATTGTTTTTCAAATTAATACCTTGTCATTGTTGCAGTAGGTGTTAAGAAATGTCACTGCCTTGCCAAGGGCCAGTCACTGGCCCTTTGCTTGATAATTGTTTGCTTTGTATTAAAAAACTCCCTTCCTACTGCTTTCCAAACTGTCCTCATTTTCACCCTGGAAATTACACAGATGTGTTAACTAACTTCAATTTACAGCGGCTGACAATCGTATCTTGCAGAGAAATGATACTCTGTGATCTGAGGTAAATCACAGTAATGGAAACTAATGACACTAGTTATTAACAAACTTACAATGTGCCACACAAATTTAAGGTTTTGTGGCAGCTCTTGTAATGACTCATGTTACCATATTTTAATGGGTTTCCTTTGAGGTAAGTTTGGATCCAATATATCAATGTGAACTCAATATGAATATAGCAATGTGAACTCAAACAAGATTTTTTTTTAGTATTTTCCCATCCAGCTGCTTCAGTTCCCATTGCTTTAAAGCAATGCTGTTATCCCCAAAATCTTGCATACTTGTAGGTTACTCTTTAAAAATCAGTTAAATTCTGCAGAGAGCTGTAGAAATATGACATCAGGTAATTGTCCATCAGGTAAGGAAAGGGCGAACTGCAGAAGGACAGCAAGAAATGGAAGAGAAGAAAAAGCAGTGATGAGACTGCACAGAGGAGCTGCCCCTTGAGTCACTATTCATGTTTTTCTCTCTCTCTCTTCTTCTCTTCTCCATGCAGAAGCCAGGAATGGATGTTGCTGATGCCTATGTGACGTTTGTCCGCCACTCTCAGGATGTCCTGCGTGATAAGGTCAATGAGGAGATGTATATAGAAAGGTTATTTGATGTAAGTAAATGCCCTCTCCTACTTGGACACCAAGCAGGAGGGACCCAAAATGTGACAAAATAAGACAGGAGGATAAGTCACATTTTGAGAAAATGTATTGGTTATACCTTTAAAAAAATAAATAAATCTTTCCTTTCTTTCTCACTGAGGCTCGTATCTGCTCTCTGCCTGCTTTGAGTCTCTACTCTAGGCCACTCAGTCTGTGTGTGGATTTTAAAGAAACTGTATCTTCTAAGAGAGCTCTTTAATATGTTTAGGCTGGTGTAAATTTCTCTGTATCGGAGCATCTCAGTCATTGTTCTCACTGTTAAAATTTGAGCCAGGTTTTTGGCAGATGTGTTTGCTAAAGGCCATCTCTTCTGCACATTTTGCATTGTTTCATTGGCAAGCACTCCAAATCTGACAGCAAATTAAACTTTAATTTTACAAGCTAATCAAAACAGAGCTGATTATGAATGGACTTTGGTATAAAGGAGGACCATGTTGTGGTGCCTGACACCAAAGGTAAATTTGAGACATGGTCTCCTTGATGAAGATGGCTGGTAGGAACTGACCCGGAGGTTCACAGCTAATTTTCGGTTGGGCAAGATCCGTTTGTTGGACTGTGAGAGAACAGTGACCTGTGATGCCTGGATTTTTTAGGTTTGGATGCATGTTAAAAGTATCTCTGTTTCTGTTGCTCGTTTTGTTACAAGCTTTCTGTTCTTTTAGCTGTTCTATAGTAAAGGTTTTCTGTTGATGACCAGCCTGCAGCATTAGTATTTCAGTCTCTCTAGGGTATTTGTCCGTATCTCAATTTCTGTTTGAAGCAGCTTCTTTCCCTACTTACCTTCCTTCTGTCTCTCAGCAGTGCCATGTCTCAATCTCCTGGCTCTGGAACTCTTTAACAGCCTTCGTGCTTTCTTTACTCACTCTTTTGCTTGCTCAGTGTGCAGAGAAAGCTGCTTTTTCCCCAACCAACTTCCTCCTTCACTCGATACCTCTCTTTTGGCACGTTACCTGTCCCTCAGAAACCTCTTCTTCCTTTACAATTCCCAATCTTTGTTTTGCCAATAGCTTACCAGATTAAAATGGAACTTATCTCTCATGTCAAATGTTTTATCACATTATATCAAGTGGCATGAATTAAGAGTCAAATAATCTTACTGTGTACGTCTACTAGCATGACCCATACCCACTGAGAATGCCTCATTCATGCACAGAGCACGGCAGTGCCTCCTCCAGGCTCGGCTCGTGCTTGCTCCAGGGAGAGTTTGCAGCGTGAGCACCAGACACAAATCACCCATCAAGCAGGCATGGGGAGAAAAAACAAAACATAAAACAAAAGACTGTCGCTTCCATCTGCAGCGGGCCTGCAAGTGCATTGCTTGTTTGTGTTGAAATTTATTCCATGAGCAGTTAAATTTCCAGAGCTCATCTGGACTGTTCTTTTCAATGCCCACACTGCCTTTTCCCTCATCCTTTCCCTATGATTCACAGTTGGTGTGTTTGTACCCTTTTGGGCCATTATTTCCAATTTTCAAAAGGCTGTAATTAGCACAAATATTGATTTCAGTTTGATCCACTCATACTTGGTTTTACCAAGCTGTATTTTAAACAAATTACAGTTGACATGAATAACAAAAAAAAAAGAGCAGCTACCTTGGTGGAAAGCAAAAAATGCAAAACCCTTCTTTCCCTCCCTGCCTTCCTCAAGTTTCCCTGACCCATGTGGAATTAAATAACCAAGGATAAGGTTTTTGCATTGCTCTGCCTGTTTTGATGTACACTGGCTGCAGGCGGGAATAGCGTCATAGCATCCTCTCCCTGTGCTGCTGTGCCTGGCTGGGAGCTGTTCCCATTCCTGTTCCCATTCATGTTCCCGTTCCTGTTCCCTTTCCTGTTCCCATCCCAGTGGAACAGCATTGGGATCTCATGCCACTGGCACGTTTGCGTGTGTCTCTTGTACATGAGTGTGTGCCTGTGAGCTGCTTTGCAAGAAGGGAGTGGATTGTACCAAGCCCTTGTCACCCAAAAATTGGAATTATGTTTTGAGCAGTCATGTATCTTCTTTGTCAGGTTGCAGCTGAAGGAACTGGCTCCTGTGGCCAGCTCCCATCATGGCTCAGGTGCTCCTGGTGGGTCAGTACCAGCAGAGGTTTTTTACATGGGGGTCACCAGACCCCATTTAAGTTGGTGCTGTGTTCACCCATGTTCGAGTAAAGGCAGGAGCAAGTGCTTAACTCCATTACTGAGCTCAGACACAGCCCTGCAGTTCTTTGCCCCTCTCACCTAACCCGGCAAAGCAGCATGGCTGTGGGGTCTTTCAGGTCCTTTGGTCTTATTTTGCAAGGGCATTTTAGGTACTAACTACCTCTTTAATAAGAAAGAGAAGAGGAATAATCAAAAATAGTATTTATGATGCTGAGTTAGGGTTGGACCTGATTTTGTTCCCTCTTCCCCCAGCATGGCAGGGGAGCAATCCTCTTAGCTGCAGTTTCTCCAGGCAATGAGATTATTAACACTTTCATGGCCACGTCCTCAACTGGTTTAGTGCAGCGGTGCTGGCTTGCCCCTGCCAAATCTCAGTCCAGTTTAGGGTGTTGTATGATAATAGGGGCAGCAGTGGCAGCAAACATCTTAAACCTGCCTGCAGGCAGGTCCTGGGCACCCAGTGGGGTCACGGTAGAGACGCTCACAGTGTGGGGTTACATCCCTTTTCTGCACAATCCTGAGGAGTGCACGAGCAGAGGTGCACAATGCAAGGTTGTCTATCTCATGTTCTGCGGGGTTTGAACTCCTGGAATATCCCTAATCCCCACACTTCTCTGCAATCCTGCCCTGTGTTTCCATTTATTCCCTGTTTGTTTCCTCCCAGGAGCAGAGGCTGCAGGTGTGTTAGGCCATGTGCCCAAAGAAGCTGTGTTAATGTGCCTTTTCTTGGCATTTGCCATGATTTCTTAGCTCAGAAACCATCTCTCTTCCCCTGCCTCGCCTGACTTGCTCGTGCCTGCAGAATAGGGCACTGTTCTTTGGGAGATACTGGTGTTTGCGGCAGATTATTGTTATATTTCTGTGTGGTCTCTGTGTTAATCCTCTTAATTCTGCAAATTAGTCAGGATGGGTTTTCCCCCCTCCCTGAAATAGAGTCATCTTCGTTTTAAAAATCTGTATTCTTGGGATCACTGAATGAACAGATTGATCGTGGAGTTCTGCTGGTAATCAAAACCTAACTAGCTTTTTGGCAGTGCTGTTTACTGCAGAGTAACATGACTTATTTACTTGGCCTGGCTCACTAAACTGATAACATTTAAAGCTAAAACACTGTAATAAGGCCCATTGGTAGAGAGCGGTGGTAACAGATGAGTTTCAGAATAGCGTCGTAGCATACGCTCCCTGTGCTCCTGTGCCTGCTTTGGGTTTTAAACCAAATAGTACTTTGCACACAATACAGAAGGATCACAAACTCAGTGTAGTGCCTGATAGGAAGTAAAATTTTATCAGTTTTTTCCCAGAGAGGGGGCAGAGTTGACGTGCAGAATGGAACTTTTTATAGGAACAATGAGGCAGAAGCAGGTCGGTGTATCTTAAACATGGGAAAATATCTTCAGAGTGATCTTGAGTCTTTAGACCAATCCTGCAAAATTCAGGTCCTCTTTGTCTTAGGTCTCAGGATTTCATAGGATCAGAGTTTATACATCCATCATTTTGTCTGAAGGCAGTGGGAGTTTTACTTGTGAGGGTTGTGCCCTTTGGCAGAAGTTACTTCTAGATTCATGTATGTGTGTGTATCTTTACAAACACCCTTAGATACTCACAGTATAGGTTTCAACCTGTCACAACATATGTGATCCAGAAGTCTATGATTGACTAGTAGATAGTGTGAATGCCAACCTTTCTTCTTCATAAATTGGTAAACACTAATGTAAAACATAGGGTGACTATTTCCTCCCCAGCCACAGCAAGTAGCACATACACAAAAGGCTATTGAACGTCGGGTGAGCTCCCCAAGATCCTGCGAATTCCAGCATCCTGATGCAGTCCCTGAATAGCGCAGATGGCATTTTTCTCTCTGATGATTAATTCAATATCTTACCGGAAAAAACAAAAACATGCTTTTGATATGAGAGATCAAAACACCAAGAGAAGCTCCTAAGATTGTGAGGACCTAAAAAAAAATTAATTTATTTTTTCCTCCTTGTACTTCTTGAAGACACCAGCCTGAGTAGAAGATAAGGATTAAAACAGATGTGCTTAGTGCTAGTTCATCTGCTTAAATCTAGCAGTCTCTGAGATCAGTGATTAAAAAGCCATCTCTAACTTTGATGAAATCCACTGCAATGGTAATTCTGTGTCTCTGATCGCTGTCTTATGGGCCTCATGTCTGCCTAAACCGGACATAGAAAACATTTCACTGGAGATGATACATGGATTATATGGGTCAATTATACACTTAATCTGCCTTCTGGGGATTAAGTGTGCATGGATTGACCCTGCGTATTTGGCTTGTCCTTGGCAGTTATCAGATCAGGAAGGTTGCCTTTACCAAAAAGTCTGGTAAGAACTTAATCACGCAGTGATACTGCCCACCGAGGTGGCAGCAGCCACCGTGCTTTTTGCAGAAGGCAGTTTTACCACTTCACTGTCACTGTGAGTGTTCAGCTCCCTTGGTCCGTGCCACAGCCGGGATAGCAGACAGAGAATTTACTCCGGAAACAAGAAATGAGCCTGTTCTTCTCTGCAAGACAGAAATGGCTCTTAGTCTTGATGGCAGGGTGGGATTGGCAGGGTCTGGCAGGTGTAGTAGGGAGGGAAGTGGGGAGACCAGGGTTTGCTCTGCCCTGGGCTGTCCTCTGTGCAGAGGAACAGTCATTCCAGGTCCTCTCCCAGCAGCAAAGGAGAGTCCGTGGCTCATCAGCTAGAGCAGCCAGCATCTCCTTCCCACCACCTTCAGGGAGGCAAAAGCCCCTGGCTGAGGCTCTAGCATCAAGTCCTGTTCCCTCAGGCTCAGCTGAGTTGGGCTTTTAGGAAGCTATCCTAAGGCTGATGTGGCATCTGGTGGATTTTGATGGATTTTGGGTTTCTTCCCTCAGCCAGGAGCCCAGCAGGAGTGCTGGGCCTGGGGACATGGTGCAGGACTGTCCTCATGTTTCCAAAGTAGGCTGCCCTTGCTGGTATCTGACCTCTGAATATCAGAGATAATAAGTTACAAGGATGCAGGACACTGTGTGAGTCTCGAGACATAAGCAAAAATCCTTAGACACATTTCCAGGAGCCTGAGTGAGCATTTGTCACTGGAGGATCCACAGGCAGCTCAGCATATGTTTCAGTATCTACACATTCGGAGCCTGATAGCACACCTGAGTATATTGAAAAAGTACAAAACACAGCTAGATCCGTTAATTCAGCAAGTCCTCTGCAGACACTGAGGCATTAGCTTATTCTTAAAATCAAAGCTTTTGCCCTCAGCAGGGTTACTCACTTGAATTTTGGCAGCTCCTTCAAGGCGTGCTTGCAGGATCGTGGCATTTCTTGCTAGACCGCAAGCCTTGCGCAGCACAATCAAATGCCAAAACAGAGCCCTTCTCACCCTCCCTTCTCCTTCCCCTCTTCGATCTCAAAAGCCTGGTTGTGAGTCAGTGGAGCTACTCACTCTGATTTAGAATTACTCACAGGAGGCCGGGTTGCAGGATCAGAGGAAGAACGGATGTCAGGCTGCGCGCTGGGCTCCCATCTCATATCTGCTTGTAGCCACACTCACTGCTTTCTCTTAGACAGACAACAACCTGTTTCACTCCTACACAGCTAGACTGCTCATTAGGGCACTAACTCTCTCCCACTCCCATCCTGATATGGCCTCTATGGAGCTATTTCTTCTGTGTTGTTTTTTGCTTTTTTTTCCTCCTCTCCCCCCTTCTGGAGTGAATTGTGAAATGAAGACAATTAGGCACATTGATCTCAAGGGAGCGCAGCTTACTTTTCCCTCCCTGTGCATCTTTGGAGGAGCTGGAGCCACACAGCTTTTGCTGCACTTTGCTGGCTTCGCAAGGCTCGGACCTGGAGCTGGAGTTGATCTCACTGCAGGACTTTTGCTAGGAAAAAAATAAAATTGTGGTGGCAGTTATCAGTATATCTTCTAGGGGACAAATTCTCTTTGTCCTGAGGGGGCATAGAGTGCACTGTCCTTCTGCAGCCTCTTTTTCTCCCCATGTGCCCTCTTGGAGTCACAAGGGAGTGGGGAGAGGAGCTTAGCACTGACACCATTCCTCAGAGCTAACCCGTGTCCTCTGATATTCCCCTCCCTGAGCTTCACACAGCCCAGGCATGCATTGGCGCATGGCCTCCTGGCTCCCCCTCAGCAAGGCTTCTTTCCTGAAGTGCTCATTTAAGTAGGCTCCATTTAATTTATTTTAGGTAGAGTCTTAATAAAATAAATCCTAGATCTGTCACTGGATTTTACATGCTTGAAAGGGGTTTTTTCCCCTCCTAAATGTCTTTATCAGAACAGCTTTTCGTGTTCCAGTAGACATTTGGTTGAAGACAGTTAATTTGATTTCTTTTCCAGAGGAGATTTTCCATTAATCATTCTAAGAAGGCAGACTGATTGCTCCGTTACGTTAAGGTCTGCATAGGCTTGCTAACATCATCCGCACGGTGCTTTTGACCATCAGAGATTTGTGTTTTGGGGCTGGCACTGAGTGAAAGATCATTTATTTCCTGGTAGATGTGAGTAGCTAAGGTTTTGGGGAAGCAGGAGCATGGAATCGTCCATCCAGAGAGAGCCTTTTTCTGAGCAGCCTCTCTGCTCCCTGACCAGGAGCTCTCTGCGCATTTTAACTGTGGACGAGTTATACAGTGCACTCTGAGCTGGAGCTGCCTTCCAGCTAAGTTAAGAGGCTGTAGCTAACTGGAGCACCAGTCCTGTGGGTCATCAGGGAGGAGAGCCTGGAGGTGCTGGTGAGCCGCGGCCCACGCGGGTCCCAGCTGTGTGCAGGGGTGCGAGGAGCGTGGGAAGGGCCGGGACGCCCCGGTGCCCACAGGTGTGCAGGGCTGACCCCCAGCCCGCGGGGCCAGGCCGGCGGCTTTGCTCCCTCCCTCCAGGCTGTGCAAAGAGCCTTTAAAGGAACTCTCGGTGCACGCAGGGGAGAGCCAGCGGCCCCTGCGCGGACAATGACGAATTGCCTGATTTCCAGCAGCGCCTTAAATCCCTCTTTTCCTTTTCTCCCCTTGCATCCCAGCCCCACACAATCGCTGCTCTGCCCGTGCCAGCCAGCGGTGCGTGCCAGATTAGCCGTCCCAGGTCACTTTGTTTCTCTTCATCTGCGGCTCTTTCCTTTCCCGGTGCTCCCTTAAGCCTCGCCCTGTATGTATGATATCAGCATTCAAAAATGCCTGATGGGACTCGGGCAGGGAGCGCTCTGCGTCTGGTGTTTAACCCCAAGAAGGATACTAGGGAAGCTGCTGCAGTCAGGGCCGAGATTTCCAGGCAGTCTCTATCCACTTTTTTGGATTTTGCAGGCTATAAAGGAAGCAGATAAAGTTTATCAAGTCCCACTTCATGACAGCTCCCAATTTAAACTGATAACAAGTATAATGAAAGTATTCCATAGCATGCGTTGCCGTGCATCTTACTGAGCAACTCTGCAGCTAGTTTTACCATCACTGCCTCACACTAACAAGGCTCTGGAATCAGGACAGAAAAATAGTTGTGTGGATATTGTGTTTTACTAGGCTGCTTTATATAGAAACTCAGATTTTAACATGTCAACTTCATTTCTTTTTTGAAAAATGGAAATAAGCAGAGAATATTTCATAGGTTAAAAATGTATTTGAGAACAAGCATCCATACAGGAGTGGTTTTGTGTGTGTGCGCCCTTATAGGTTTATATGCAGAAGCTCTTTCATTTAGG
This sequence comes from Edolisoma coerulescens, assembly GCA_013397115.1. Lineage (NCBI taxonomy): Eukaryota > Metazoa > Chordata > Aves > Passeriformes > Campephagidae > Edolisoma > Edolisoma coerulescens. The sequence continues at coordinate 368,099 of VWZW01006017.1, read as the reverse complement.
AAAAGGGAGGTCTGCAAATTCCTGCAAAGCAGCAGGTTTTTGGGGATTTAATTTGGCAGTTCCTAGTGAATGCCGTGCACTTTGCAGAGCTGTGTCTGCAGCGAAGGAGAGAGAGAGCTCAGCACCCAGAGCCCACCTGGCAGTGTGCCCAGGCCCCACTTTATGTGCAGGGATATGGGATGCTCCATGCCAGAACAGCCTGGAAAGGCAGGGTCCTCCAGTTCAGGGGTTCATGTAGCCAAGACAGGCTTTAACTATTACCTAAAGGGAGCATTTTCTGGAGGTGTGTAATTCAGTGTGTAAACAGGATTAGGACTGTCCAGTCTCAGAGAGAATATGAGGCATCTGCTGAGGTACTCAGCCTGCAAACCCAACAGGTTTAAGCATGGGATGTCCCTGGTTTGAGGACATTGTGGATGGGAGAGAAGTTGGGGGTGGCAGCTGGCTTCCTTCCCAGATCACCGTGAACACCACCTCCTGCACCCCCCTGCCATGGACCAGTAGTTGTTTGCACAGGGGGCTCCCCTGCAGTTTTCTCTGCCTGCTGCCCTCCATCCAGCCCTGACGAGCACATGGCCTGCCCTCCTCAGAGTGAGTGCAGCAGCATGTGTCTAGGATAGATTCAGGGATGATCTATGCATGGGCTGGTGTTGGTGTTTGCTCACAGCAAACCTCAGCAGATTGAGACGTCCCTGGCTGTAGGAAGAGAGGAGCCAGCATTGCGGTTGCTTTTCCATGAGATCCTCCCCAGGGCAGAAGGCTCAAGGAGTCATTGGCACATTCACCCATCAGTTTTGTCGGGGACGTGAGCGTATGGCTCTTTGCTAGGCAGAGACTTTGGTGTCTGGCTAGCAGAGAAGATCACCCTGATGTCACCCTCAGGGACACCTACATGAGTACAAGGTATCATAACCCCAGCATCAGAGTTGTTCCTACTCCCTGAACGAGCAGTAGTGTTGCGGATCCCTTTCTGGCTCTGTCCCTGCTGTGGTAAGCCTTTGCCTGTGTGCTGAGAGTGCATGGATTGCCTGCAAAGCCACTGAGGGTTGGCACAAACAAACCTGCACCCGCCATGGTGTGCGGAGTCACCACTGCACAGGACACGTGTTGGTGTTACTGGTTTGTGCAGCACCAAGAGCAGGGGCTATTAGGGATGAGCTTCTTGGGCACATGTGTTTGTTGGGGACCCTGACCCCACTAACACAAAAGATATTGATCCTCCCTGTCCTCTCTGAAAAGGAATAAAAATCTGGGTTAAGAGCAGGGAGAAATCTGCAGCAAGGAGCATGCGGGCCGGGCTGTGCCCTTTTGGAGAGCAGGGAATTTGTGTGATCCCACCAGCACAGGCAGTACCCCCGGGAGCCCGGGCCTCCCTCCCATTAACACCTGTGGTACCGACTTGCCGAGCCCCGCCGGGTCCAATTTCCAGCCAATTAAGGGTGAGGCAGCAGCCTGAGCACACCCTAGAGCCGAGATCCCCGAACAGTGGGTGCTCTCAGGTGCCATATGTACTGCAAAAAGCGTGTGGCACTTCCATGCGCTAGGGTCTGGACTCTGTGTTCATTCTGAATGCTCTTCCCTGTTGAAAGGCAGAGCTCTTACATGATTCAAAGTTGTTTTGTGGTTTATTTTTGGGAAAGGGGGGGGGGAAATAATGTAATTCAGGGATGCCATTTGCATCCTAGACAGATGATGAGTCGCTCTGGCTAGCAGCTTAACCCTATTAGGCAACGTTAGGGACTGTGACTTTATTAAATAATAATACAAATTACTTTCATATAAAGAGCCTTTGTAACTTCCTCGTATTGCTTCATTGTCCACAAGAATGATATTTCGTAGGTAAGGAACATAAAATAGAGTAAAAGGCATCCAGAATTCACAGCTCTGGGTTGGATATTGAAGAAGACGCTAGCATTATATTGAAGAAGACTAGCATTATAGTGATACATAAAATACCAGGAAAAAAAGTACTTTTACTTCAGTAATAGCTTGGTGTGAGTGTGGCCTGGGAGACTCCAGACTTATTCACAAGGCTTTGGTAGAACAAGGTCAAAATTTTATTCAAAAAAAAAAAAAAAAGACCTGAGGTCTCAGAGGATTTTTATCAAATTGCTAGCACTTTGCTAGATCTCTAGAATTTAATGTGGAGTTTTATAGAGAGGTTTTAGTTCAGAAAATGAGGGTTATGTTGCCTGCTATGAGGACCACTCACCCAGAGCCCTGCTGAGCATGGCTGACGGAGGCTTCGCTCACAGGGGCAAGGTGCGGACGTGGGGTCCACAGTTTGGCAAAGGGGTCACAAATCCCAAACACTGACGGTTCGTGCGTGTGGTTCCTGAACATACCAAGGCAAAGACCCTGCAGAGAAGTCAAATTAGCACAGTGTAATCTGTCACCAAAACTTAGATTTATTTTCTGAAAGAAACTTTCCAAAGGGTGTGAATTTGGGGGTGAATCACCTTTCTACCAGCAACCCGAGGGCTGCCTGAAGCCCTCCCAGTGCTCTGCTGTGTGCTCCGTGGAGCTACACTGACAGACCTACTTTTGATGTTGGCTTTTCATACCTAACTTAAAAAATTATGTGCCATAGAATAGCTGCCTAATGACCGGACAGCGTTATTATCTGGCATGCGGCGGCATAGCAGGACTATAACTATTCATTTACTCTTTGTAGATAATGTTCTGTTCTAGTCTTTGGCAATAGCAAGAGAGCATCTGATATATACAATATTGGTGTGTATCCAATTGTTTGTGAACATCCCAAGTTTTGAAACATGATTGTGAGAGAGGAATATAAGCTTAAGCTTAAAAGGCTAAAAAGCAGAAAGCCCCACACGTAAATGCTATTATACACCTAATGAGGCAGGGTTTAAAAAAAAAATCAGCCACACAAGTTGGTTTTATCAAAGGAAATGTATAAATAACAACCAGTGATTCAAAGTGCCTCACAAAGGGAAAAGCAGGGACGGGAAGCTAGCACTTCACTTGTGGCATTCAGATAATAGTATTTACTACACTAATCTTTTGGGCTTAGCAATTGACAATCAATATATTATTATCAACAAGCGTTAACGCAAACAAAAAGCTTCTATTTCTTTTTTTAACGGTGTTCCCCTAAGTCCCTTAAATTTAATTAAAACCAGACAGCTCTCCTTCTAGTACAAATTAGAGTTAAAATCATATTAAATATTTGTTCTACGGGAAAACAAAAGTGTCAGCTTGTGCTACCAGGTTTGGCTGTTTCTTTTTTTCTCCTTTTTTTTTTTTAACACACAGAGGGGAAAAAAAAATACCAGCTACTCAAAGTTAAAATAAAGTCTCTCTCCCTCCCTCCCTGTCTCCCAAGACTACTGTCTATAACATGTTGTTCCTTATAGAAAGTGGGATATGGTGGCATTTGCTTGATTAACTTGCTCGACAAAAGTGACAGCTGCTGTGGGTGCATGTAGCTAAGCTGCACAGCGCAGTTCCGCCTTTGTACATCTGTCAGCAAAAAAGGAGGAATAAAGAGTGAAAAGAGACAAATTGGTCCCAAAAGGCAATCCATTCAACTCAGGAGGTTTGCTCTATTCAAGCACTTGCTGGGAATCTCAAGTGCTAGGTAGCTTATTCAATTTCATTCATTCTTTAGAATGAGCCCACAAGTGTTTAATTTCTTATTCTGTTGAATAAAAGGGGAGCTTTTTTTATTTATTGGAAGCATTAATTGTAAGACTAGCTGATCAATGCCTGCAATATTAACTCATTGCTTATTTTATGGTTAGCTGTGTGCTCCGAGAGCCGCAGCCACTAAACTGATTTCTGTAACGTGGACAATGTCACACCAATTTCTCTGCTTCTGGAAAACCAGGGCACTCAGGGCAATGTCGTTCTCAGTGCCCTGAGCCTTGTTCCCTGCCTGGCTTGGGGAAATGGTCCAAATCCTTGGCAGGTGTAAATCGAAAGGGTCGCTGTGCCACCCATGGCTGCAGCCAGGACACAGCTGAGACAGATGCTCTTTGCCTGGGGGTTCAGCCCTGAGCCCACTACAGGTTTGGCCCTCTGTGCTGGAGGAGTTTTTGCAGCTCCAAATGCTGAGCTGCCTTGGGGTGGCTCTTTGGTCCCCACGGAAGGGCAGGGCAGGGGAGCCCATCAGCAGGGCTCTGCCAGAGCGTAGTCTGGATTTTGTTGAGTAGAGGTGAAGAAAGCTGATGAACAGACAGGATGGGGTTTGTTGCATGGACAGGTCTCTGCTTGCCATCCAGAAAATGTATGCTTGCAGGGGAGAGATGTGCCTCTTCCTTCTTCATTGTGTGGCAGAAGGTCCATCCCAGTCTCCTCATCGACACTGGGGACCAGAATGATGTTTGTGCCTGCGTGCCTGTGGCTCTTCACCCCCATCAGCTCTGCCACCTCCTCCTCCAGGGCCACCGCCACCTATCTTAACTCTAGCATTTCAGACACACTTGTGTCACTAAGGCCATGTCCCTACTCTATCCCCACTCTCCCAGCCTGAGGCATGGCACATCTTCTGTGGCAAGACAAAACCTGGATTTCCAGAACAGCCTGAAAAACAGCTGGGCTTGGCTCTGGCAGCTGAGACCTTGCTAGCACTGGTTGGGAGCAAGGCAAGAGTCACACTCCAGCCTGCCACTGCCCTTATCTACATCCAGCATCCCAGCAGAGCTGGCCTTTGGAAAAGGGATTGCATGAGCTGCCGTGTACATTCATGCTGGGAACATCTCTTTATTTCTGATAGACAAGAGTAGGAACTGCATTGGCCGTGAGACCATGTTCTTCAGGCTTGCCATCCTTACAAAGTTTTTGGAATAGCAGTGACTGCCTGGGACCAACAGTGAAATAAACATTGAGGAAAAGTGTAGAGGAACACTTTGGTGGCCACAGAAGACTGAAGGGACAAGAATGATCCTTCCATGACTGCCATCAGGCAGTCTGGGCTTTGGTTTGCAGGGCTGCAGCCAGTTCTGGTGTACAAACCTGGCTGTGCTACTGGGCACACTGGGAGCGAAGGAAGGAATGTGGTGCCTGGGGCTGGCAGGCTGCTCCTGAAGAGTTCCTGCTCCCACTCTCCAAGCAAGTCCTCCTCCAAAACTGGCAGCTGTGTGCACAGGGCTGGTCCCCAGACAGCCTGTCCCTGTACTGCTGTGCCTGCATCCCTGCCTTCCCTGTGGAGATGACACCCGCTCAGGGGAGGTGGCTGCCATGAATACATGTGACAACGCCCTATACCCAATTTGATCTCAGGGCCGCCCAGGACTGGGATGGACACAACTCTGTCAGCTGTCGCTTACTGTCAGCAGTTGTAAATCAGCACAGCCCCACTGTGCCTTCCACCAGCTGAGCTTCTGGCCCGTTGGACAGGGATGCAAATGCCAGAAACACAGAGTTGGTAATTTTATCTTTTTTTTTCCTGGCTGAACAAATCACTTTGAGCTGTGGCCTGAAAGCAGGTTCAGTTTTCCTTTGGGAACTAAGACTCACAGCTTCTTCCTCTCTCCCTTCCCACCTCTGTGGTCCCCTCGCTTTGTGCTGGCTGGCTCAGCGATGCTGTGGAGGTGTCTGCCCAGCATCCAGTCCCTCATCTTTGAAACACCTTAAATTCAAGGGTTTGTTTCAAAGCTGCCTTTCATCATTTCAAAACAAGCCCATGTCCTGGACAAAGAGAGGGAGCCAGCCAGCATTCGAAGCCTCTTTGTGCAGTGTGTGTCACAGTTTTAAATAGATTTGCCCTGCTTGGATTGGTTCTGGTTGGAAAGTGAGTACTGAAATGAGAGGTCATAGGGGAGAGTTACTATGGTAATTGAGTAGTATCACCAATAGTTTTGCTCTTATGAGCATTAAAGCACATAATAATAGACAAACAACAGTGGTTAAAGCAAGCAGGTAGGATTACTATGTTCTTTTGTCAGAAGTATATAATGTCTTGTAGTCAGTTTTAAAGACTTCTCAACTCCAAATCCACCCAGCAGTCACCTGCTGAGTAATTTTGTATGCCTAATCTCTAGCCCTTAACTACAAGCTTTCTGCTAATTTGAGGCAAATGGGTATTTTTGACACTAAATAGGGCAGTAAAGAATCCCTGACCTAGAAAAACTCCATTCCAAGGCACTGAGAGCAGAAAAATATTCTTTCAGCATCCTTGTGAGACCTTTGGAATGACATAAAATAGCTTTGACTAAACTGTGCTGCAGCCTTCGATTAATGGTTTGCAGAAACTTGCTGAACATCCCTACTACAACTTCCCCCATAAAACTTGTCACTTCAGATTGCCATCAGCCACCACAACAATAATCATTTCATGCCTATTGCTAATTGCAAGCACAGCTGAGGCTCAGCGGGGTGCTCTTGCACAGTCCCAGGCCTTTATACCAGCCTCAATCTGTTGTATGGCACTTGTTCACACACAAAAAAACTACCAGTAAAGGCAGAAAGAGGCAGAGTCACAGGTTCCTTGTAATCCCTCTGCTACCCTGCTGACAACCCAGCCCTATAAGCATTCCTCGTTTTGTCCCATTCCTTACAAAAGCTGAAGTGACCTTAAGCTACTAGTAGTATGTAAGCTTTTGAATGAAGAATACAGCTCCTTCAGGTGCCTTAAGAAGCAGTGTTGCATCTGGCTTACGAGATTCTGTTTGCAGCACCCCTGCAGTGAGCTGTGGCTTCCTGTAACATGTAAAATATGAGTGTGAACTCAAGGTTCATGGCAGGGAACAGGAGGTCATGTTTCCATTCAGCTCACACTAAAGAAGATGGGGGTTTGCAGATGTTCCTGGGTATGTGTAATGACACCACCTCCCGGAAAGTGCAGGAACCCAGCACAGGGCTGGGTTTTGATAAAATGTGCCGCATTCAGTGTGCTACTTGCAGATTTATTCATACCAATTTTTACAATTTATGTATTCAGAGGCAAACTTGCTATTTCAGGAACTTATTGATCATGTTCNCAGAGGGCCGGGGAACAAGGAAGCTTATTGCTCAAGCTGGTTGGGGTGTTGGATGGGTAGCACCTCTTCTAATGCTCCAGCTCCTCTTAATACCCATCCTGGTGCATCCCAGCTGGCCCATGGCCCACCTCATCTACCCAGCCTAGCACCCAGCAATGAGGGTTGCTGTGAAAGACAGGAGAACAGGAAAACTAACCTGAAAGAGGGATTGACTTCCTCTCTGTACAAATACAGTATGTATTTGTACAGCTTGCAGTGACTGGGTTCTGAGAGCACCCAGAGGGTGTCTGCATTTCCTCTGCTGGAGGCTGGGTCATGGTATGCAGCCATGGAGCTGTGTTTTGCCTCCGACACAGCCCTGCTCCCTTCCCTGCTGACATCCTGCTGGATGAGTGGTACCCACCATGCATCCACGAGGATGCAGCCTCCACAGCCTGTCCTCACCCTGTGCCCCCAGACTGTGTGTAAATTGTCCCCTAGGTGAGGGACAAGAATGCCAGCAGCACCAGTAATGTGTGTGTACTACAGTGAGTTTTGTGTGGGTTTTTGTCCGTGGACCTGGACCATCAGTGAGGTCTGTTTGTTCTTTACAACCAGACATGAAGAGTTTTTTCAGAAAATATATTTATGGTATTTACTTTGGTGTGCCCATGCCACAGCTGTGCTGCAGCTCCAGAATTGTGCCTGAAATGTGTTGCAAGCCTCTTGGCAAAGCCCCTAAGTTCAGTATTTGGGCTGTGACCTCTGCACCTTTTCTTTGGGGACAAGCCACAAGGCTGGAGCTGGATCCCCAAGGGGACCCTGTGTCCCCAGCATGGATTGCACTGCCCTTGAGGGAATGGCACACCCCCTTGGGGAAAGCAAGGTGGCCAGTGTCCCCACAGGACCACTCTGGGTTTTTTTGTCTGAGATGACCACGTTTCTGTTTAGGAGCATTTGGCTTTGTTGTTGTTTTTTTAATAATATAGTCATATGCAAATGTTATCTTCTTTGGTAGGTTAGTCATGAATCAGAGGGCTTGTGCGTCTTATAGCACATCAACACTAGCGATAGCTAAAGGGAACATTTAATTTATGGGCTAACTTATTTTTATGAATATGCAGGGCTTAAATTCAGCAGTTGGTGTGTGCTCTATGAAGTGACGTGACGGTTTTGTGTATCAAGATCAATGAATTAGACTTTGTCTTTTTCTCATAAAGCAGAAAGTCTTTGGAGTAAGTTGGCTTTGAGAAAGAGAGCTCCTTTCATGCAGCTGAGCACTATGCCTGGCTGAGCCCTTATCAGCTGGTGCTCGACGGGGGAGGGGTGCAATTCACATTTAGTTCCAAGGAGTTTGCATCTCCCCAGAATGCAGAGTGTTGAAGTGCTCTCCAGAAACACAGAAAAACATTTCATTTTGCTTACTCTGAAGGTCTTGCAGCAGCAAAGTCACCTTGCCAATAACCTCCAGGCAGAGGTTGTAATTTCTGTTTGGGATCACACAGCCCTGTAGGCATGTGTGACATGGGACAGACAGAAATGGCAGGACCTGCCCTTGCCAGGGACTTCTCATCTCATGTAGAGTTGACACAAACACCCAGCAGATTGTTCTGTGGAAGATGGGAGGCAGCAGGGGAAGGGAGAGGATGTGTGTGTGTAACAACACGGTTGCGCCCTTCCTCTGGGGGTTCTGATTTGAAGAAGTGGCAGAAGGGGAAGGAGGTGTTTGGCTGACCTGGGCATCCATGTGCCAGCGCAGCCCTGGATCATAGCTAATGTCACCCAAGAGCATGACTCAGTTAAGCACTGATTGCAGAAAAGCAGCGTTATGAACATTAACAGTTTCTCTGTTTTGCCCACGTGGGTCTGCACCATTGCTCGGGAACGCAGGCAGATCCCCCAGTGACAGCTGTTGCTCTGTGTCACCCCACCACCAGCTGGCTGCTGGCTGTCCTGGGTCAAGGTATCTGGGATCCTCAGGGGATATCCAGGGATAATCTGACTTTGCAGACTAGTCTGAGGGATTGGAAGGTATGAAGCCCCACCAGACCTTTATGTCTCCTATGCTTGTCAGGTCCACACCAGCTACCCGGGTTGCTTCATTTACTGTTCAACCCCAGTCTGATGCCAGGACCTCAGGTGACAGCTGAGAGCTCCTGCTTGCCAGTCTCAGTTTCCTCCAAGCTCTTGCCAGCTTTCCGTCCTGGAGATGAAGGGTCAGGAGAATCTCTGCCACAAGTTGCACAAGGTGTAAGCATTGAGCGTGAGGTCACCACATGCCATTTCTTCGGTGACTCTTTCATCTCCTTATTTCCTCCATTTTATAAAGAGGTGGTGTAGAAATTAAAGTAGAGGAACATCATTGGAGTTGGGGGAAAAACCCTTCCCTGTGCAGCTCCCAGGTGTGCTGCCATAGAGTGCAGAGAAGTGTGTTGAGCACACATTTTTGTGGTGCAGGGCTGGTTTAGCTTAGACTCGTTTGTTTGCTTTGGTGAGCCTCATGCTAGCTTGTGGATGCCAGTGTCAAAGCATGGAGGGTAACAAATCACTGGCCTCAGCTTTGCAATTACAGAATGTTCAGTTGTCTCCATTCCCCTGCTGCGCTGGCAGCTTCTGGAGCCAGCGAGAAAAGGGCATGTTCTGTGTCAGAGACCCCCCAACCCAAGGAAGCAGTGAGGGGGGCAGCAAGACCTGAGTTGGACTGGTGCGAGGTTTCAGGCTCGTTGGGAGGCAGCTGCATCCCAGACTAACTTGGATGGTGCTCTGTCAGGATTTTCATAAACTGGTCTGTGGGGTTTCTTTAGTATTTTTACTGGTTCTAGGTTAATTGCATCTGGTCTGCAGTATGAGATTTGATCTTTGCGTGTAAGAGAGATCATGAGAAGGATGCAACTGCGCATACAGAGGTGTGATGGGTTTTTGCCGGCTTTGTAAATACTCCTTGTGCTGAGTGCCGTGGGGAGGTTTTGTGGTTCCCCACCCACCCCCCAGTCCCTGCTTTTCCTCCTCTCGAGGGCTCGCTGATCATCTGTGTGGCATCAGACGTGCCATATCAGCCCTGCGTAAGCCTTCCTGCACTGCGGGAATGGCAGGCTGCTGCCACACTGCTGAGAGCCTTTTTCACAGAAAAGCAGCACAATTTCAGCCCCTGGATGGGGCCCTGGGAGTTCAGTGGCTTGAAACAAGCTGATTTCTTTGCTGCTTTTCCATCTTTCGTAATTGTGAGAGTGAAACCAGAGCATTTCCCATGCAGCCTGGGCAGGCACCCATAGGGTGCTTACACTGGCATCCTTCCCCCCAGCCAAACCTTGCCCCGCACAAGCCTCCCTTCTGTCCACCCTCAGGGACCCAGACTCGTCCTGCGGCTGTTTATGATTGAATTTGAAGACGGTAAGTAACCTGAGTGTGGGACTGACACCCTAGAGGCAGGACTGTGCTCTCACTGTGGGAGAAACAGGTTAAAACATGGCTTGAGCCAAACACACATCACTGCTGGCAAGTGCCATCAATGGCAAAATCAGATTACAAAACCTTGCAGCACTACTGATGGCCATTACCCTCCTAATAAGTTTATTGTTGTTGTTGTTGTTGTTGTTGTTGTTATTAAAATTTAAAAGCTCATGCATGGAAATTCCATGTAAGAGCAGATGCCTGTCTCCCCTCTCAGTTTGTGGCCCACCATGAGCGGGCTGGCAGGTGGGAAAGGTGGGTGTGAGGAGGTGCTGGGGGCACCAGTGTCAGTCGGGGCATCGCACACAGGCCCGGTGTGGTTGCTAGAGAAGTCATGTCTCTCTTGCAGCAATGGTACACCAGCTCCATGAGTGTTGTATGCACTTGGCTGACAGACCGCATGGACCTGCAGCTCCACATCTACCAACTGAAAACTCTCATTAGGATAGTAAAGGTAAGCACCTGAGGTGTTCTCAGTACCCCCTGCTGTCGGGAGGAGCATGTGTATGTGCCTGCATGTGTATGGCACATGCTCTTAGGCAAACTGTCACTGGCAGATTAATTAAGGTTTTGTTAAAATGCTTTAAAAGAATTAAGATAGTTGTGTCTATGGCAGGTAGCACTGGATAAACAGGAACTTCAAATGCACAGAGATGTAAAATACAGGTGTGCAAATAAGAACAAAGTAATTCCTTGCATTAAAAACAAAAACCAAACTCTCTTGCTATTTGACCTTACCTGTACAGTAACTGCACCAAAATTAGCCTTTTTGTGGACAAATTGTGTGTGATCGCACCAGTGAACTCTGGTGTTAAAATGGGTTAAATCAACCCAGAAGTTTTTAATGGTGTTTTGCTAGAAACGTTAAAGCCCAGCTATGGCTTGTGGTTATTGTCAGAATGCAAATAAGATTGTTCTCATAGTTAATTGAAGTTGTTTCTTTTACAATGGGTGTATATAATCAACTCTAAGAGATCATGAAGGTGAGATAACATACCCTGAAAGTAGCATTTTTTTTCCTTAAGTGCACGTGTATGTGTATATGTGTGTGTGCATGCCTTGGACTAATGATAATTATTTCAGTGTGAAATCACAGTGGTTTACATGAAATAATAAGATCACAGAAGGGGGTAAATATATTTTTGATCATTTTAGGTTCTATCTAATGCTTTTTGGTCTAATATTTTATAATGTTTACGGTCTTGTGTGCAGTGAACACATTGAAGGCATGAATAAATTAAAATTGAAATGTATTAAATGTGCTTTTCATAACTGAAAACAACAGGCACAGACAGATTATTCCTACTTGTCAGCTAGCTGAAGAAAGCTTTTTTCCTTGTGCTTTATTTATACCAAGATTACATTCAGAAGCAGCTATAACAAACCCAAGGACTTTCTGAAATAGCAGAACAGTAAATAGCTTTTATGCAGAGCACAGAGCAGAATTAGATGAAGAACAAGACTAGAGTTTTATCTCACAGAGTTGAGAAGTTTTTAAACATAAATTCAAATAAGAGATGTTAATTGTATTAACAAGGGAAATATGGGAACCATGGAAATACAACTCCAGTTTGAGGTGAAGAAAGGGAGATTCAAGAAGTATGTGCCCCGTGCTTATATTTATACATCAATAATTTCCTCCAGTATTCTGGATTTAGTTTATTTAATCCCTATACTGTAGGTAGGATTGTTTAATATGGAGCATTCCAGGAATGTGTAATCATGTCTGTGGGTACAGGCGATAAGTGTCCTGCTGCTTGAAGAGAAATAACTGATATTAGAGGCAGGATGAATGCAGCCAGGAGCAAGGGAAGTTAGTTGGAGCAGAGCCCTTATATTGCTTTGATGTCTTTTTAGACCCCAGCCCACCCTATGCAAAGTTCCCTTGAGCAGCTCTGCACATCCCGGCTTTTAAGCTGCCCAGCCCAGCCCACAAAGGCAGGGCTGGAGTCACAGAGCTGTAATCTGTTGCCCAAGGCACCCTAAAGGAACCTCTGCCATGCCAGAGTGGTGGCCAGCAGAGATGCTTTTATGGCCTCTGTGCTTCCCAGGTGATGCAAAATGTCCCCAGGGCTGGGATTTCCCTGGTATCCCAGCCTCTCCCATTAGTGGCCCCAAACCTGCAGCTCTTGGGCACAGGTTGACTCCTGCAGCAAAGCAGAGGTGCCGGTGTTGGCCCTGACCTCTCCCCGTCTCCTTCCTCTCTGCCTGTCTCTGCTTTAGAAAACGTACCGGGATTTCCGATTGCAAGGCGTGCTGGACTCCACCTTGAACAGCAAAACCTATGAGACCATCCGGAACCGGCTGACGGTAGAGGAGGCTACGGCATCGGTTAGTGAGGGTGGAGGGCTCCAGGGGATCACCATGAAGGACAGCGATGAGGAAGATGAAGAGGACGACTAGGGAAGCTGGAGCACCAGCTAGGGGTCGCCTGGTATCCATGCATGTACCTCGTCTGTAACTCAGTTAGCCACATTAGGAATTTTTATGTCAGCTCTAAATGCCCATGAGAAGTTTACCAATACAAATGCCATGTTAGCTGTGTGGTAATAAGATTAGCACCTCTCTTTGATTCATCAGTTTCCTAATTTCATATCTATATGTTCATAAGCAATATGGAGCACCATTGTTTAATACTGTTAATGGAAAACTACATAGAAAACATGCTAGGTGTGTCCCTGTTATTAAAGTTTTAACAATGCTTCATTAATGTACTGTATATACATTGATGGTAAATTGTTGTGAAGATGAGTGACTGAAGTCCTTTCATTTCTTTGTTTCTCTTCTGTGGATGCCAACTGCTTAAAATTAATAAAAAAACCCCAGCTTTGTTTTTAAAAGAAAAACCAGGCAATTACAAATGATTTTTTTGTTCTCTCTGTTCATTTAAAAGCCAGAAAACAAACAAACCCAGACAACCGTTTGAATCATTCTGCATCCTTGTTAATGTACCAGGCTCTTCCTTTCAATATGCAGTTAACTCCATAGAGACTTCATCCCAACAGATTAGTCATTCTAATTGCCACACCAGATTAATCCTATCATTGTGGATATATCATGCCACATTACAAGTCCAAAGCAGTTGTTTTATGTTGACGTTTGCTCCTCTAAATGTTACATTTTTGTTTAAATTTCAAATAACTGTGTATGTACAAAGACAACTTTAATTACAATCTTAGACTCTACAAATGTGTTTATAATAATATATTGAATATTTATTTCGGTAGATTGTAACCATAATTTACAATTCCTCTGTTTCACAATGGTTTTTATATATGTCATGTACATTGCATTTTGACCAGTAACTGCATGTCCATCAGTTCCTTCTCCAGAGCTTTTACTTTCTGTGTAAAATAGTGATCCATCTTGCTTTTTTTGCCTTATACAAGCCGACAGTTGTAAAAGTGTGAGAACTGTGGCTTCTCAATAAATAACTATTCAGATGTCCTAATAATAAATTATGGAGTCTTTTTATGTCTGCCTTAGAAAAAAAACCAAACCAAGCTAAGATGTAAGAGCCCCCACCTCTCAGAATAAAGGCATTTTCTTTTCTCATGGGTGTTCTTTAGTTTATTAATTAAGAAGATGGTTTCCTGATTTGCTCCCCAAGGTCAGGATTGGGAGCATGCATTCTGTTCCCCAGGTACAAGGGCATTTCTGCTATGACTGCCACAGTTGTTTCCACCATTATCTGCGTTCTGTGTCCTATGATTTGTCCCTGGACATCTAATTGATGTCTGCTCTGGTTCAGCCCCTATTATTATGTGGCCATCAGCCTTACCCAACACATACCTTTCTTCAAAAGGCCTCAGTTTGTATTTTAACTTCTCCTAAAGCAGCCAGCTGTAGTAGCACTTAGACACACAGGGCAGGGACAAACCCGGAGTTGAAATTAAATAAAAGTCTGGTTTGATGGAAAACGTGTCTAATGGAAGCACACCTGAACTGGATGCCCAGAGAGGTCATGGATGCCCCATCCCTGAAAGTGTTCAAGGTTAGATTGGATGGGGCTCTGAGCAACCTGGTCTAGTGGAAGGTGTCCCTGCCCATGGCAGGGGGGTTGGAACTAGATCATCTCTAAGGTCCTTTCCAACCCAGTCCATTCTGTGATTTTCTGTTAGGCTGTGAGTTTTCTGAGAGGTTTTGCAGTCCCTCCCTCCCATCAACCGATTCACACCATAACTGATTCCTGCTAGCCTGGGTTTCAGTCATTTGAGAGAGCAGCAGAAGAACTGGTGTGCTTTACCCCCAAACACAACAACCTGTTGCCAGCCTGGGGAGCCAGGACAAATGTTCATCCCTCACAAATAAAAGATGGGAAAATGGAAAAACATCCTACCTGGATGAGCCTTCCTGACATAATGAACAATTAAACTAACCCATCTTCCAGAGCCCAGAAGACATGAGACTTGCCCTGGACATATGGGAGGAGATTGGGACCTCTGGAACTGCTTGTGAAGAGGGTATTGATTCCCAGACGAGGCTGGGATAATTATGGACCCCAGAGCATATTCACCCTGCAGTGCTGGATTTTTGGGTCCCTTCCCTCTGTGTCAGAGTTTAGCATCTGGCTGTGGAGGTGCTGTCCCCCACCTGGATGGCCATGGAGCCCCACCTGGACGGCCACACCCTACACATTCAGCATCTACCTTTCCCAGGTGTCCTACACACACCACCCCCTTGGAACAGGGGCATTAGCAGGGGCTTCACTTTAGGAGTGGGCAGTGGACGTGCACATTTAGAACCATTTATATGTTGAAAAGCCATCTGATGCACCAAAACAGACAAATTTTGAACCCTGACTGTAGCCCAGCAGACTTGATTTTTGTCTTGCTCTGTGCAGCTGGTAAGAGGGAAGCATTGCCAGAAAAAGCTACTTCTGAGGACTTAGGCAGGAATATGGCTTTGTGATCACTGACATGGGAAGCTTTTCCCTGTTCTTACCCACCCTTTATCCGTGCAACTACTTGGCCCTGAGTCCTCAGAGGAACTGGGGTCGTAGTTGAGTGTTTAAGTCATACAGAGTCTATCAAAACCAGTTCAGATGCCTCTGCAGATCTGTCACTGGGATGCACATAAAAAACATCTATTTCTTGACCTCATTATGCTTGGAGCCTTCAATCCCACCCTCAAGCCCTCCCAGGACTTCCCTGAGAAAGCAAGTCTCACAGGATACAAAACAAGGAACAAACTGCAAGTACTACCTGAGCCCTTCTTTCTTCGTGGTTTGAGACCCACTTGAGACCCGTACACATACTGATGCACATGTGTGTTCATGCCCTCTTTATCCTCTCCCTCAGCTGTCCCAAATATTTATGTGAAGGACAACAGCTCCAAGAGGAAGCCCTGGGAAAGCCTTACTGGGGTGGTCACAAGGCTGGTAGCAAAGAGCACTGAAGGACACCCAAATTTATAGCTCTGCTCTCAATCAGGCAGAGCAGAGCTGGAGAAACAGCTTGATTCTGCTCTGGAAATGTCTCCCTTTTTTTTTTTTTTAACACAAAATATTTATTGGGTAAAAACACAGCCCACTTCCACCTGCCACCTTTCAAAATAGTGAGCCCTGCTCAGTTTTTTGAATGAGAGAGTGTGGGTGCAGCCTTCAGGACATACTCCTTGGCTGTGCATTGCTAATGCACATTGGTACCTCCCTGAAACAGCAGCAATTGGACACCCTCGACTGAGTGCCTCTGTCACGAGCAGTGACCCTATGGCCTGTGACAGCTTTTTGTGTCCTCAAACCCCAATAAAACACCCCAGTGACTTCACAGCCCTGAGGCTTGACCACAGAACAGGGAAGCATTAGCCAACTCACTATTTTTAAGGCATTTGGACCCAATAGATGAGCTTCAGGTTATGTACTTTAGTGTAAGCAGGGAGAAAATCTCACATACAAGCATTGCTGCAAGGCAGGATTTAACCTGTGGCTGAGCAAAGGAGTGCACTGCACCCTGATTCCCACTGCCTTAAACCCTGCACGTGGCTAGGGGGGTGCTGGCAGCCCAACCCTCTCCTAAATGGGTGCCTGCACTGTGGTACCAGGAGAGGGAAGAGCCACCTTGGGTCAATCCTGCAGAAATGTCAAATCCAAAATTGTTTGGTTTTGCCTGAAAAGTATCAGTCTGGGTTCAAATCCCTCCTGGCCACAGATTACAGTCTGGACAGGGCTCAGCTCCTGCAGAGCAAAGCTACACCTTTGGCAGCACCTAAAAGGGCTTGTGGATAGATGGGAGCACTGGCAAACATGGCCAAGGAATGCTAAGATCTGCTGCTGGTTCACTTCAACCCATTGCTGTGATGGAATGAGCTCCAACAGTCAAAGGACTTTCTGCCAGTACAACTGCACCTAGATGAAGAATCTGCCAGTACAGTTATGTCAATCCGTTTTGGGAAAAGAGGAAAATTTCATTCTTCTGCCAGCAAAATTTTAAATGATAGATCAGGCCAAAACTTCTCTCATATTTACAGGGAAGTCCAGCGAAAATATCCTTTTTTTGACAGACTTACTTAAAGCATGTGGCATGGAGACTGAAAATGCTATCAACTATTTGACTGACAAGTGTCAGCAGCTGTTCATCCCATTTGTTTTATATTTCAGCAACTAACAGATTCTTTCCCCTCTGCTGTAATGCATGTCTTCTGGCCCATAGGCATCTTAGAAATTGCTTTTCTGCCTTTCTAGTGACCAAAACGTCAAAAATATTAGAAGACAATTTGTGTTCAGAAGCATAAACAGGCACACAGCAAAGCAAAGATGATTTTGCTAACGTTCAGGCTGTGTTCTTTTTTAAAAAGTCACAGCAAACCTAAGAAAAAAATTATTTCTCTAAGCTTTAAAAGAAAAAGCTAATGCAAACAAAGCACATGATAAATTAGCACAGGTTAAACTATCAACTACCAAGGGGAAAAGCTGCCGTCTAATGGCCAACCAAAATGCAGTTGAGCCGTATGTCAACCTCTGCACTTTGGCTATGAAGTTCACAATTCTGCACTTCCATCACCAGTATTTGTTCAAAAACCTGTTCCGTATTGCCAGGATTCGACAGAGCCACTTTTGTATCAAACCAAGCTCGGCTAGGGGAGTCCTTTGAGCCATTCTCAAAACCCAGCCCTCTTCATCTCAGATCTAGCACTGCTCGCAGAACTCTTTGATCCCAATTGCATATAATTATTGCAGTTTTCACCCATCATGAACTTTCTGGACTAAAAAAAGCCTGTGTGACACCTCTCTCTGGTAAGCTGTATTCCATGATATTTCCTTTAATCAAACGCATTTAGGCTCTCAAGATAAACCTGAAGTAATATTTTCCTTAATCTTTCTAAAAGATACATATTCTATTTCAAGTTGTAAATCCACATTTGTTGTAACTAAGCAAAATATGAGAGAAAAAAGTGCAGAGATTATATGCAATCTGCCAGCAGAGTTGTGTGCCATGAGGAAAATGCCTCACAGGTCAAAACAAAGAAAAACACTGAGCAACAAATTAGTTGCAGGCAGTAGCTAATATGGAGATCAAGAGATTAAAATCAACATACAACGATGAAATCACTGGAATAATAGGAGCACTTAAGAAGATTAAGTCAATAACAGGGTCCAGTACTACAAAAATAAGGTTTTGATTATACTGTAAAATTTTATATTGGGAGAGCAAAAGCAATTACAACCATGACATGCTTTGCTATCCCTGCCTTAGATCATCTTGGCTCATTTCCTATGCAAGGAATACAGTTGTTGAAATAAACAGAAATGTTATGACTCAAGTGCTTGATTCAAAAACAAACCAGGTGGTCAGATCAGATTGGGGACTGTCAAGATGGGATCTGAAAAATGAGGACTTGTTGCAGATCCTGGAGGATTCGACAGCTGGGGGGAACAAAGGCCACACCGTTTAGGACTGGCTTTCTGCACAGAGAGCTCCACAAGCAGCTGATGTCGGGGTTGTCCCAGGCTGTCAGCTGGAGAGGAGAAGCATGCACTGGAAGGGAGGTAGGAGGAGATAAATAGCTCAAAGACTAGAAGTGAACGTGGTGATGAATTCTGATGACAGGGAAGGTATTTTTCTATCCAGCTAAACAGGCAAAGATTGCAGGTTTGGTTTTACATCAGAGGCAGAGCACGTGTGTCCTAGGTTACAATGTAAGATGTAACCAAAAGTATGTATTCTATTATCTTCACAAGCTGTTAAAGCAGGTGGGGCAGTGCTCTTTATCTCCTACCATGACTCATCCCTGATAACTCCCTTTGGGGCCTATCTCTGTTTAATGGGCTATCAAGGACCCCCCCGCATGACTCATAGAATTTCATCATCCCACTGTGAGATGCTCCACCCAGGGGGAGGAACCAAGCATTCCCACCTGGATATAATCTGAGGTTTGGAACACCACAGCCCTTACCTACTGGATTCCCAGAGGACAAGAGCTACCACTGGACCTTCAGGAGAAGACCAGACCCTTCTACAGGATCACCGCTTCAACAGAACCACTCCATCTGGACTGCTACCACCACCCTGACTACCAGGGTGTCAGGTTGTATCCTGACTCTGTCAGTGTTCTTGTACTATTGCATTTATTTTAATTTTCCTATTAAATTATAATTCTGACTTGCAATCTCCCACTGGTTTGTTTTCAAACTAGTACAACGTGGCAGCCTCTAAGCCCATCTGGACCCTCGCATCAGGGGCAGGAACATGTCCTATAGCCATGTTCAGCAGTTCTGGGAGTCAACCAGTAGCACAGCCCAATGGGGACAGGAGGGATGACCAACCAGGGACAGCTAATGCTCACTGTGACAGATCTACCCTTGGTCATCTGCTTGGTGTATAAGCAGGAATTGATGAGCCAGTCCTTCCAACACAAACTGGCCCCAGCCATGGAACATCAGCCCCATCCATGGACTGTGGGACCAAAGGCCTAGAGCTCCCCATGGAGAAACAATTAACCTGGTGAGGTCCTCCACACCCAAGAAGTTTCTCGGTGGGTTCTGCACCAAGTGCTCTGTGTTTTGTGAAGAAGAGCTGAAGCAGCTTCTCTGTGCTCCAGGGCTGATGACTTGCCCGGGCTTTTCTCACAACTGTTTTTTCAATATCACTATCTCCAGCCTCACCCCTACCCCAAAATCACAAGCTAGGCTCATAATTAAATCAAATAAATAAACTATCATCTATTTTTACATAACTTGTGGGTGTGCTTGAACATTCAGGATATACTTGGGGTGTGCATTGAAATTCTTTCCTTCAGTAACAAGGTCTGGATTTTTAGTTTGGGCTCTCATTGTTGAGGGGATTTTTTGTGGTTCTTCTATAGCATGTCTTCTGGAATGAAATCAGCCCTTTTCTTGTGCCCAAGCAGCACAGCAGCACTTTCACTCGTCAATCTGGGAGTCTTGCCAGGCTCTCTCTGACTTAGCCACCATGAGGGACGCTGCAGTCCAGCCAGTCCCACACACCCCAGAGGAAGGGGACAAGGTGCTGCCCTTGGAGTCCAGCTCTGCAGCAGGCGGGGACACCTGTGACAACAGTTCAAACAGTGGCAAATACAAATCTCAAACAACCTAATGTGGCATAGCCAGAAAGACTGGACAACACTGAGTGAGGAGTAAGTGCAGAAATAACAGTGGAAAGATTGATTTTTGGAAAGATTCTTTATTTGGTTTTCTTCATTGAAAAAGCAAGTAATTTTGAAAATGATATGTTTTTCTATCTCATTAAGGGAAGAATAATTCAAAACACGTGGCATTTGTCCCACTTACTTTTGTGGCCATCCTTCTTTCAAGCAAAAAAGGGAAGGAATAGGAATGAGGAACTGAAGTGGGCTTCTACCCATTTTCACTGCTTTTTGCTCCTTTTCCTGAAATGTTTTTAGTAGGGAAGTGAGAACAAGGCCATCCCCCCATTATATTCTCCTTCTCTAGTTCCTCCCACCTTTTCTCCTAAATAGAAAATAAGGGGAAAAAACCCCTACAAACCCAGAAAAACTTAAAAGCTCCCACTCTCAAAACAAAAAAGTACAAAATTTCAAAACATTAGGAAGGAACATCTTTCAGTTTCAGCCTTCAGAAATGAAACGCAGCATTGCTCCATTACTGCAACATGAAGGATGACTATTTCTGACAATAAAGATGAAGAATAACAGCTCACCCTTTCAACAATTTCTTCCTTGCCTTACTGGCCAGGTTGGCTTTGGATATGGTGTGGATTTCACCGACTCCTTGCCTGCCTCCTGGGCTAGACCAGTCTCGCACCAGGAACTAGCTTTCCCTCATGATGTCTCACTCCGCTTCTCGCAGGCAGGCAGGCACTGTTTTTGGGGCATAAAGCCTGGCTGGGATCGAGCCGTTAGTTACCATTCCTGTTGACAGGCAAACTAGAATAGGCTCTGGCTCACTTTCTCCGAGCTGCGGAAGGAGGAATGAGCTGGGAAAAGAGTTCATTCAATTGCTTCTGTTTGGCAGCTCTGCAGGACTCTCCGCATAGACAGAAAGAGATGTGGCAAGTAAGGAGTTGCCATTTTTAGAATTACATAAGCCCATTTGATTGCCATCAAGGCACTCTGTGCAGCTCCTGCCACGGTGCCCTGCCGGTTGCTCTGCAGTGGGACTAGATTTCAAACAGCTTTAGAAGCAGGTCAGATACCAGCTTTTAAAATTGAATTCAGGTTGAAAATGCCGATGTTACAACTGCCATCACTGACAAAGTAGACCAGCACAGCCGTGCAAGGACTCTGAGCCAGTTTGCTTCCAAAATCCCACTAACTACACTTCCTCTGGGACTTGTACAGTGCTCCAAAAACTTAGCTCCCTAAAAAAAAAAAAAAAAAAAAATCTAAAATTATAAAATAAAATTATCTGCCTATAGATAGGCAGTAACATACATAACTCAATAAAAGGGATGAAAAAATATTCTGGAGGGTCTCAAAGCCTCTGCTCCATCCAAGGTGGCCTTGCCAGGCACTACCCTTGCCCCAGTGTGGCAGTCTCTGTTGGGTGACAGGGCAGCAGGGTCACCCCACCGATGGTATGGGCCCTGCAGGGTAAGATGGACTGCCTGTGGGGACTGAGGCATACAGTACTGCAGGGGTACTGCTCCCGTTGTACAAAGTACCTGCAGCCAAACACCTTGGGAGCATCCCTGGACTGACCCTTCGAGGTCGTAATTGCTGCCTTGCATGGAGACAGACCCAAATCCAGCACGGTGGGGCCAGGGCTGGGCAGCTCCGCAGCCCGGCCCTCCTCCCAGCCCAACCCTGGGCCCCTTCAGTGCACCTTTGCACAAAGCTGCAAAGCCACAGAAAAAGCTGCTCCCCCACCCTGGCTCACAAAGACAGCCCCACATTGCCTGGGCTGGTGGGTCACCTGGCAGTCCATCACCTTCTATTAAAAAATAATAGGGAAAAACATTGGGGAAAAAATATTTAGAAAAATACTTACAGAAAGCAAAGCAACATGGAAATCAAAGCCACTGTTTCGGGGAGATTGAAGAATAATGCTAATAACTTTCGGCAGCTTCCACTGTGGAGTTTAAGCAGCTGCCAAGTTAAATAACTAGGAGGATCCTAAGTTATCTTCCAGTAGACCAGAAATGCCCAGTGCCGACTGCCCGGGCGGCGGCCCGACGGCCGTGGGGAGCCGGGCCGGGCGTGCGGGGCCCTGCGCTCCTGCCCGCCTGGGACCCGCCCGCCTGGGAACCACCAGGGACGCGTCCTCGGGAGTCCCTCACCAAGCGGGTCGGGCCGTCGAGGAACGAAAGGGGAACCCCCGCCAGTTTTCGATGTCAGCGGCCGGGGAGCGTTTGGGGCTGGGACTGCGGGGAGCGCACGGGACCCCCGAGAGGAGCGGGCGCTAGAGAAGCCCCGGGTGACCCGGCGTGTCCCGCATGGGGCCGGCCCGGCCTGCCAGGGCACCGCACTCGTTTATCTGGGGAGACAGCGGCGTAAAAATAATCGTAGGAGCGATCGCGTCCGCAATGGGAACGTTTTTGCGGCGTGCGCCTTCTTGGGAAAAATACGCAAACCATTTCTCCCGCCTAATGTCGGGGGTGAAGGATTAAAACTCCACGGGACAACTGCCTCCACGGGAGAGGCGGAACGCGGGGCCGAGCCGGGAGCCCGCTGCGCACCTGACGTGCAGACGCTCCTGCCTCCCAAAGCCGGGCTGGGCCGCTCGGCCCTCCCAGACCCACCCCCAGCCCCGCTTGGCACTCCGGGAGCAGAGGGGCTCGGGCTCGGGCTCGGTGGTGGGCAGGCGACGGGGCTGGGGCAGCTCTCTCAAAGTCAGTCAGTTGTAATATGCTCGCTGGAACAGCAGAAGTCGAATCGATAGAGACGGCCTCCAGCTGTGCCTAAATCTGCTATTTAAATTAAAATACTGAGCTCTGATGCCCGGGTCTTGGCTGGGATCTCAACGCCCTGATGCGTAAGGCGTGCGGCACCCGGTTTCGAGCCGGCCGGGAGGAAGCAGTACGGCCCGAGCCGGTACCTGGCCTCGGGATGCACGGGAGCTTCTCCGGGCTGCAGGAGGAGGAGGCAGCCCTGGGGTTCCGCAAGGCACCCCCACCCCCCGCCTCTCCTCGCCCCCGGGAGCCTCGAGGCCTGCGGGACCCGCTGCCCCGAGCAGGGCGGTGGGTGCGGAGCAACGAGCCGGCAGTCGTCCCCTCGGCCAGGGAGGGAGGGAAAGAGGGAGAGACCCGGTTCAGCAAACCCCCCGGCAAGGACGAGGACGGGGAAGCTGGCAGAGAGCTCCCGGCCCCGGCTCCGCAGCCCTTCTTTTATCCTGCCCGAAAATCATCTCGTTTACAGAAAATATTTGTTTGCACTATTAGTTGGTACTGGAGTTAATTACTCAACGTGTGAGCGGGGAGTAATATGGATAAAAGCAGCCCCAGTGTTTATTGTGTGGGTGAGCTGTTTGAGCGGTGCTTGAATAAACTGCAATTAGGGTTAGATAGAGATTAATTAACATGTGAGTGGCAAGGTGTAAAATAGTTCCCAACCCTCCACTCAGTATAATCTGCAGGCGAGGAAAAGAAGTTTGTGGAGGCTAATTAAATACTTCGCTAAAGCCAGCGAGCCCCGGGAGCGAGCAGAGCCCAGCGCAGCCGCCGCCTGCCCGCTCCCGCTGCCCGCAGGAGGCGCGGGTTGGGCGGGCAGCACGGCTCAAGCTCGGCGCGCCTCCCCGGGGCTCAGCTGGGCTCTCCCATAGCCCAGACACCGGGCACGGCTTCTGTGGTTCTCCGTGGTCCCCTCCCAGCCTCTCCCACAAAAGCGGGACGGTTCCCTCGCTCCCTTGCACGCTGACCCGTCAGATCCGGGCGGGCAGGGCTGGGCGGACGCCAGCACACCTGACGCTCCAGGCGGGGTGTCCCCCGGGGCTGGGCGCTCCCCTCTGCCCGCAGGCAGCCCGGGGCGGCCGCCGCCTTTAAAGTTTGTTTCTGGAGCGTGTTGTGGTTCGCAGGTGAAAAAGCCTGTCTGCAAACAGCCGCCGGCGAGCTGCCCCGGCGGGGAGAGGAGGCGCGGCTTTGTCGGCCCCGCACAAAACCTCCGAATTCCTCTAAACTTTCTTCGGCGCGCGAGGGAGGCGGAAAAAAAATATATATAGGGGCCTTTTCATTGCTTGCTTTACCTCTGGCCAGGCTCAATCTAAACCCTTCGCTCCCCCCCTCTCCCCCGGATAATCCTCCCCTTTATTTTAGAAACACACAAAACCAGGTTCCACGCAGCGCTATAGTGGCTACAAGTGAAAGAGAATTGAGCGCCCTGAATCGCCCGGGGAAAATTGGTTCGGCTGAATAGCCCCGGCGAGGGACGGGGCGGCTAATCAGAGCCCGGGGGGTGCTGCCCTGCAGCCGGGCCCCCCCAAACAGGTGGACGCAGGACTCTCTCAATTACCGCGTCCTCGCATTTGAGGTTTCTGCAAATCCTCCCCTCCCGCATCAAGG